>JAIZAY010001306.1:0-16935 GCA_029531755.1 Holothuria leucospilota | reverse complement strand
GCCAAAAAAAACTTACCTGATAATTTCACTGTACGTGCAATAAGATACCAAAATTATCTTCATTTATTCTGAAAGTAAGATGTATGGACCGGCAGTTGGGCCTACTGTATGCCACCAATTCTTTTCACTGCATATCAGATGCCATACTGGAAAGTTTGTATTTCATCTCCCTTTATACTAGCCTTTATAGGGCCTGGGCTAGTCCATATTATAGGGCCAAGGGAATGAAAGTCACAGATTTGCATCCACTGCCCGCATGTTCCGAAATTTTCATTATTTGCAAAAAAGTTCCTTATTTGTCCAAAAATACATATTCACCAAACATCAAATTTGCAAATCACTCCAGTTTTTAAATTTTGCTTTAAATTTAAAAGAGAGTAAATTTCCATCAGTAGCCTACCTTATGTACTAGTGAGTCATCTATGAAATTACGAATTATGTCCATCACTAAAACCAGTTCAATTCACAGTGTTCAGTTTTATGGACAATGGCTTTGCACATCATACACTTCCTTCAGATTTATAACACACTCATAAACAGTAAGGTTCACATTAGCTGCAGAACTGCGGGACTCCCGCAGTTTGTTCGAAACTCCGTGCAAAAAAATTACGGTAAGCGAGAATTCCTGCGATAAATTTTCACTTAAAATAAAATTAAACAGGCATGTCTTGTATTCTAATTTTGATAATTTATCCACCTCCCTACAACAATGACACACTGACAACATTAACTGAATGCCATCAGCCATCTGAAACCAATCAAAAATGCATCAAAAAGCTCACAAATTCATAGCTCATAGCACGTGCTGGGTACTCAATTTGACCCCAGCTAATTCCATCAGTGATCTAACCTCAATGTTTACGTACACACTATTTACTACTGTACATGCTTTCTCAGATTATACCATACGCACAGGGTTCTCCACTGGTCTGTTTCCTGTCCGGGCAGGGATTCCGCCAGAAATGCAAAAAAGGGGGGGATTAATTACTCCTAAACCGCTAGTCCAAATTGATGCTGTCCCTGGCTAAAGTTACAAGTGGGTTCAGGGGGACAAAAGCTTGCTTCAAGACCCCTATAAGGTTCATTTTGAAGGGTTTTAAAGGCCATTTACTTATGAAAGTCCAAACATTGCTGCAAAGGTGCCCTCTTCTAAAGTAAGAAACCAAGATATGGACAATTTTTTTAATTTTTATGGACATGAAAAGGGGGGGACTTTACCCACCTTCTTCTGGAAAGGGGGGGACAAATCCCCCCTTTCCCCCCTTTGGCGGAAACCCTGCCGGGGGGCTCTTGTGATCGCCGTCCTGGGGGAGGGGTCTAAGGGGAGGGAATGTCCCCCATCCCTTTAGGAAAATTTTGACAATTTAGGAGGGCTTAGATCACAAATGGTGCAATCTATGGCCTTGTTCTTAGCCTTTCCTATGTGTTCAATTTTGTGGTCATTTGTTTTGCAAACTGCATTTTCCAAATATCTTTGACTTTACTTGCAGATCTCAAGCTCCAGTTTCCACATGGCAGTATTCAAGAATGAAGTAGTTCACTTTAATGGAAATTTTGGGTGAAAATAGGGAAACCTAGGGGACAGTTCAATTGAATGGTTTCGTTTAGTGTATGATTTTGATGGTAACGGATTCCTACTGTGGAAACATATGAAAGAAATGCAGTAAGTGCATACTGAATGATATAAGAGCTCAGGTGCAAGTGAGCTGTGTTTGCATCTCCGATGTTTTATTATACACTGCTTGTCATGAGTATTTGAAATCAAATATAAAAGGCAGTCAAATGACTAAGTTGTGGTGTTTGTGATTGAGTGTACAGGCAACTTCTTGACCGGGCGGGTCAATTTTCTGTGCGGGCGGCAAAGTTTTGTCCGGGCGCTAAAGTAGTGTGGCAGATTTTGTACGGGCGGAGCCCCCGGACAAAACGGCTAGTGGAGAACACTGCGCACAGATTGTGAGTAACTACGTATAACGTATGGAGATATTGTACCTACATAGCTACACATGAAATCTGTTCAGCGGTGCAGGCGGCTTAGTGGAGTCTAGTATACAGTAGGCCTACATGCTACAGTAGATGCAACAACACTTTACCAATCACGTAACAATACATTCAGTATTGTGATGCTTCTAAAATGTTTCAAGTCCCAAGCTGGTGAAGTTGAAGTTTGGTCAGAAAATCATGAAGATGACCAATCCACTGTGGCAATGGAGGAAAGTGATGAAACCTGCAATTTTATAATTATTTTCAGAGGTATGCCATGGGTTGAGATGCAGGCAAGAGGGTGGATGCTAGGATGGTTTACAAAGTTGGAGAGTAAGAAGTGAGAGCATATAATAATGACAGAAGAGAAGTTCAAACACAACAAGAAATTATTTATAAACCATATGGAAAAGTCATAAAATGGAAACCTTATTCCTTTTTAGGCCTAGCTCTCTTATTCTTACCAGAGTTTTTCAATTCGGAATTTTTTGTTCTCCCCAAAATACATAAACAAGTGAAGAATGTCAAATTTTAAATAATATAGCTAAGACCACACGTATACTGCAATAACAAGTCTAAGTCCCAAACCATTCCCTCCTTAAACTGACAAATTTCCCCAAATTTAGATGAAAGAGGGAATCCGCCCTCCCCCTAAATTTAAAGCTGCAGGAAAAATAAAAGTGAGCATACGCATGAGCTTGTTATTTAGGCCTATGTAAATAATGACCAATGACAAATAATGAATAGGCCTAGACCTAACGTTAGGCTATGTCCAGTTGGGATTCTGTGGTATAGTCCCGATACACAATGTTGCACAGTACATAATGTTGCGCACCCCTTGAATTTGCAGTATTTCTCCACTGTAACGCTATTGTAAAGACAATTCCACAAACCTACACACGAGGTATAATATTCAGTCAATAATAATGTAACATGAATCAACAGGGGATAGTGCCTAGCCTAAATTATGACCTTGATTATGATTTCCCACTGCGGTGCTTTTCATGTGCTTAAAAATGGGCACTGTCAAACCAATGAAGGCCCAAAAAATCTAGATGCTCGTGGCACAAACTACTAATTTCTGACTCATTTGTGTAGGGAACAAATACTTTTTATCTCTTATCTACAAACCATATTTTTCCGACAGTAGGCGGGGTTGTTGTGAGGTAATTAGCAGCCCTTTTTACCCTAGTGCGCAACATTACGACCCTCTCATGTTTTGAATTCGCTCAACGGTACCTGAGAAAAAAAAAACGTGGCAAAATTTTCACCAAACCATGCTGATCACCAGAAATTCGCATGTTAGGTTACAGGAAAAAGACGTGCGCAAGCAGTGCCGAAAAAAATTTTTTTTTTTTTTTTTTACTTGTGTCATTTGCTTTATTACTTTTCCTCATTGTGCTCCCGTGCAAAATCGCCAATATTGAGTTGCTTTAAGTGGCTATTGTGTCGTAGGTCTTATAGCGTAGAAGATAAGTGAGATCAGCTGAGATAGCTCGTGGGGGTGGGTGTCGCGTGGCCAGCTCATGGGCTCGAAGAAGAAGTACTCATGAGAGCTGGGATATGTGAGGGGGGTGCTCGTCGCACAGACGAGGGGGGTGCAACATTCCATCCCTCCATGCTACTGTGCGCCACTCAGGACAGCTGAATTGTGACGCAGTTAATGTGAGCTGTAACTAAGTGTAGCTTGTACTGTAGGCCTAAGCTGGCATATTTGTATGAGCCTATCTACAATATTAGCTTGCCGAAGGTCACGTTAGGCCTTGCCAACTGTACTGAGCCTAGCCTACTATTACTAAGTACTGTTAGGCCTAGGCCTATGTGCTCTCGATAGTGTAAAGCCTGAGTTAGGGTGTAGCCGCACACATCTCGACCTCGTTTTAGTCGCTTAATAAAGTACATACATGCCCTAAATTTTAGTGCCTAACGACCTATACGGGCTTAGTCCAGAGCATAAACTAACGCTGGAAAAACATTGAGGACACAAGCCTGTTTAGCTCCTTGGTAGGGTACCTAATGGACTCATACGCTACAGGTTGGGTAGGGTTCCTCATATGGAAAAGGATTCCTCTGCCCTAAAGAGGTATTCGGGGGATGTAACAATATGATTAACAAAATACCATTCTGCCGAAATGCCAACACAAAAGATCGAGTACGGCTCCGCCGCAAGCGGAACCAACAACTTGAATAAGCTACATCAACAAAGCGAACTCTTGGAACGCCGTTTGTATATATATTATCAAAAACAACAAGTGTCAATGTTCAACTTTTATTTCAGTGGCGTCACCATGGGGGGGTGGGCGCGCCCGCGATCAGGCGGGGGGGGGGCAGCAGAACAACCAGAGTAGCGGCGGCCCAACAGGGTTTTTTTTCAGATTCAGTAGGTGGGCAAATGCCCATGCTGAGGTCGGACCCAGCTCTTATTGTTTTGGGGTGCAAAGGCATCTATTCTTTTTTTATTCTTTGAGACTTCAGCAGCCGCCACTCTCTCCTCACCCCCCCACCCCCCTCCCCCTACTAACCACCCCCCCCCCCATCACCCCCCTACCCCACCCCCCCCCCCCCCCCCACCCACCCGGGCCCCCCCAGCCACCCCCGCCCCCCCCCCCCCCCCCCCCACCCCACCCCCCCCCCCCCCCCCCCCCCCCCCCCCCCCCCCCCACCCCCCCCCACCCCCCCCCCCACCACCCCCCTCCCCCCTTCCCCCCCCCCACCCCCGCGGCCCCACCCCCCAGTGTGGCAGTTTCTCCCAAGAACCCCTGAGCAGTTCCAAGTTTTTCCTGGCGTTATACATTTTCTTCGGTGATACATTATTTTGGTGCATCTCTACAAGACCGTACTTTTTTTTCTAAAATAAATACGAACTGTGGGAAGGTTTTGCCCTGTCAGTGAAAATCGTCCCCTCACTGAATGAGACGCTTCAACTAAGCAGGCGCGGCGGAATTATTGGGGGGGGGGGGGGGGCTGAGTGCAGCAAGACTATCTAAGCGGAGCGCCACCATTGGTTGGCGCGGAGCGTACAAGAAAAGTTTTGGCTTCACGAACCCTCCAGATGACCGGAGATGGCACTTCCCGAGTGTGCTAAGCTGCATGTACCCAGCCTTGAAATATGGATCATATGTCTACATTTTCTCAATTAAGGAGAAAAAATAAATCTATGAAAAATGGTAATACATATTTCTAAGCGGAGCGTCACCATCGGTTCAAGAGAATTTTTGACTTTGCAAACCCTCCAGATGGCCGAAAACAGCACTTCCCGAGCGTTCTAAACTCTATGTATTCATCCTTGAAATATGGATCTCATGTCTGCAATTTCTTAGTTAATGAGAAAATATTAATCCTCATCATGTGATATTTTCTTGCTTATAGAAAAGCCGAATCACTGAGGAAGGTTATACGCAAAACTGAATTTTATAAAAGGGAGAGGAATCATAACTCTTATGAGATAACATTAAATTTTGACCTATAGTTTTTCGAGTTTTTGAACCAACGATGTAACCAAACTTGCGAGCTAAAGTAAACTTTACGCAAACAGGAGTGACGTCATTTCCTCACATTAATAGACTGATTTATGTATATCGTTAAATTTAAATCCGATTTAGTGTTCTTCATAATCGTATGGTATCATTACGTAATATGCATAGCAGATATTGAAATTTTGCAAATTGCACCCTTAAAGGTCTGTAAGTCAAAACGATTGAAAGGCACAGAAAAGGGAGAACTGCTTTTCAATGTGAGAATGTTAAATCACTCCAGCTTGCTTTAAGTTCACTTTGCTTTGAAAATACAGTTAAATCAACTTTTTATATTGAAAGAAACGCGCATAGAAAATGCATTTTTTTTGGTCTATAAAGAACTGCCAAATTTTAGCTAAATTTAAAGTGTACCTAAAGGCACACATGTTACAAAGCTTGAAAAATGAATCCAAATGGTCTAACTGCCATCTTTACAGGAATTCCTGAGCTGAGATATATAAAATGTTGGTGCTCATTCAATTTAAAATGGTAGATGGCGCAATAATTTGTGGTGTCATTCTTGTACTACTCAAATTACATTCTTTGTTTTCTTTATTTTTTCGAAAACCTCTGCACCTTGCGCCAAAATGTGATCACTTTCTCACTGTTATAGGGTGACTTGACTATACAAAACCTCTCCATAAAACAGTAATTTTTGCAAGGTTATATAAACATTTCAATTTTAAAAGGAAACAAAAGCAAGTAATGTGAGTTTTACAAGAAGATCATCACAAATTATTGCGCAATCGACTATTTCAAATAAAGTGAATAAATTTTAACTTTTCATATCTCAGCAACAGGGTGAGCTATGAAAATGAGAGTTGGATGAGTAAAATTCGTTTCCAACGTCTAAAATATATATTCTTATAATTCTACACTTTAGGTCCACTTTAAACTCCTAAAATGAAACGTGCATGTATGAGATAAAAGACAAAACTGATTGTAATTTATTTTATTGCATTATTATTTATGTAAAATTTGGACTTAAATGGATTCACAGGGAGAGGTATAAATAATTGGTTGAGATGGCGTCACCAGGGAGGGAGAGGAGGGAGATACCGTACCGTAACACACGTCAGTCTTTAAGCGCCTTACCGGATTGCAATAACGGAGAGGAAACGAAGACCCAAAATGGCACTCCGTTGATGTACGTTAGTATCCGTTTAGCCTCCTGTTCTCCTCCGCCGACTTCGTTTCATGACCGGGAACGTCCGGAATGAACGGCGAGAGATTTTGAACCTGCACAAAACTTGGACCGGACGTCGACCGAAAAAGGTCCCCCTTACGTATTCTTTACTTATCCGTTAAGCTTCCGTTTTATCATTTTCTCCTGCCGTTTCTCATACTGGACTTCTCCGTTAGTATCCGTTCGTCTCCGGCGATTGCTGTTTGTTCACCGGATCATTACCGGACAATAACCGGATGAAACGTAGAAGTATAGTACCTGTACCGAATGTTCGACGGACAGTAACGCATAAGTGACGGAAGCGTAAAGGAATAGAACTGACAATGAACGGATAGGTAACGTACGTTTAACTGAAGAAACGAAAAACTTGTGTGTACATGCGTGTTAACATCGCAAATGTTCATAGCATATCTGTGAAGATGGCGAGCGTGTGGCCTGACGGCCAGGGGTCTACTCGATATTCATAAGGTTCTTTATCCATAGGGGTCATTGTTCATAAGGTTCATTGTTCATAAGGTTCGTTATTCATAAGGTTCGTTATTCATAATCGAAAAATAGGTTCGTTATTCATAATTGAAAAAAGGGTTCGTTATTCATAATCGAAAAAAAAGGTTCGTTATTCATAATAGAAAAAAAAGGTTCGTTATCCATACCAATTGCTAAGGTAAGCAGCGCCCCCCCCCCCCCCCCAACAAGCTGCAAATTCATTAAAATCGATATCAATGAAAACGGATTGCAATGCTATTTGATACCCAATACAAGAAGCAGTCGAATTAACATTTGAAGAGAATACTGTTGAGCTGTTGTCATCACATGGCCTCTGTATAGCTGTCTATCTACCTGTCCACCATTGTTCAAAGCGCCGCTCCTCCCACATGCTTTCATGGATCTATTTGAAACTTGGACACAATATTCCTTGGGATGTAGGCCATTCGGATGCTGTTGGCTCGTAGTATTAAAAATCGGCATTTGTTTAACCGATTTTTTAAGGAGTGTAGCGGCGTAGACACCTTGCAAAGCGCCCTCGATTAATAGTTACATTTTGCTGATGGGTTGAGTGGGCTGGCTGAAAGTTATTTCAGTTCGGCAGTTGTTGGCGATCACTCTGGTGGGTACCCATGAGCTGATGGTCGGAAAATGTTCTCAAACACGAAATTGCACGAAACCATACTAAAGGAGGCAGGAAATTACACGAGATAAGACACGAATCACAAGCACATATGGCCTCAGTAATGCCGCCAATGCACAGATATTGATAAGCCTACGAGGAACAGCCACTTTCTTAATGTATTCTTATGTATTTAGCTCCACGGGAGCATGTGTATAGGCCAAGGGCAAAATTTATTTTGTACGGTATGCAGTACTTGAAGAATTACGAGGAAGAAAGAGAGAATAAAGATTGTGCATTCCTCATTACATATAGCCTAATTGCCTCTCAAGTTTATCTTTGTGTAGTAATCCTATAAGGACTCTTAACAACCAGTCCAAAATGTGAACAAAAAAAAAAACAAAACAAAAAAAAAAAAAAAACACATAAATAAATTTTGCTTTCTTTACGTGGCGCGCAAAGCATTGAACATGTAGCCTACATCATAAAAAAAATTGAGACTCCCATATCAGAAAAAACAATGACTGCGTGTTTGGTCTAGTGGTAGAGCATTTGCCTTTCACGCTGGAGGCCCGGGTTCGTTCCCCAGGTCGAGTCATACCAAAGACTTAAAAATGGAACATACTGCCGTTGTGCGAGATGCTCCGCATGAACAATGGAGAAGGGAAAAAAAATCCAGTGCCTCACAACTGGAAAAAAGGCCGTAGGCGCCTCTAGGGGCGTAAAACTCCATCAAATCCACCTTTCAAGATTCTCCACCTTGCTCATAAAGTTCTTAAAGAACTAGGTGGGGCATAGGCCAAATAAACGAAAGAAACAATCATTGCTTTCTTTTACTTTTGACAAGCCTTCAAAATAGGTCACTTTTGAGTTTTTCTTTTCTTTTCTTTCTGTTCTTCCAAAACTTTAACCTTGAGAGAAAGATAATACGGATGGGTCACCCGAAAAGAGGTATCGAATTCATACTACGGGCTGTTCTAAAAGACACAAACAGACAAACAGGCGCTTTTCAATGTTTACCTTTGGCGGGGATGTACATCGGCTTCAAAAAGTCATTTCAAAAAGTTGATGGTTTTTGGCCCATTTTGGAGATGCCAAAAACATTTTGAACACCGAGCCGATGAAAATGTGAAGGTCACGAGTCAACTTAAAAAGCGTTGAGGTCTAACCACATGAACGGCCCCAAATTCGATTCCACAGCGTTCTCTAGTATAAATTTCCTTATACGAAGACATAAGATAGTTCACAAAAATGCACCTTTTGTGGATTTTCTAGACCTGTGACACATATACACCTTAGGGGTAATATGAAAAAATTACTAATGGACTGTATTTCTTTTTAAATTGTACTAACATCATATGTTGTTTGCCAAACTCATCGAAAAGCACACCAAAACACCATTTCAAGGAATTCTAAATATGTTTGTAATTTAAGACGGATCTATTGATGGCACAACTAATTGAGACCGTTTGAAAACAAAATAGTCCAAAAATGAAATTATAGGATGGCAAAAAGAAACCAAAGCAATAAGATTTCAAAAGAAGCTTTTAGCAATTGTCACAAGGCCACCTGATTTTGGTCAACAAGCGAAGCGTCATCGACCCAAAGTTTGATGTCTCAAAATTTCCAACTTATTTAAAGGGTACCGGTTCAAGTATTAAGTATATGACCTTTTTTAAGGCAAACGTAAGTTCCTGACTTCCAGGTATTTTTTCAGAGGTCACGAAGTCAAGAGAATTACATCTTTAACAGAGGACGTCATCGTCACATTGCTATAGGATTTTTGTATTTTTGTTTAAGGGTATTTATTTCGGGTGCAAAATTAAACGAGGGTCAGGGTTACGTAGCGGATATTGGAAAGTTCATCTGGTGCAACCACTCTTTTACTTGCCGTACATGCCACGCAACCGCGCGAGTAACAAGGGATGGGTCCTTTCTAACGAGATAAAGGGCGCATCCAAAATCCGATCTCCATCCACTTCCCATATTTAGTAACACAAACTTCTCCTTAGCTTTTATCTTGTCTCTTTCTAAGCCCCACACATACTGGCATGTTATATGGACCATCAAAATGCCAATATGTTACAGAAAACGCATGGGCCTATCATCCTTGCGCAGGGTCACATATCACACAAGATGCAGGAAGTTATAGAAGAAAAGAAAAGATATTTCATTCCACAAGCATTCCACAATTTCTTTGACCCACCGCTAACCGGGCTCGTTTTCTGACTTGCTCTATTAAAGCACTCGCCAGGGCAGGGCCCGGCAAAAGGCGGCATCCAAAAAACGCCCTCATTATATTACACAAGTCACTTTGACAATGCCACGTTGCGAGTAACTAGGGACGGGCTTTCCATACGAGACACACGAATTATTCAAAAAATGGACACACACCAAAACACCCGTCAGGTTCATAGATATACTGTTCATAAATTTGACAGAATTTTCGAAGGCATTTGAAAGGACCTCTAAACACAGGCGGTGTAACCCCCCCCCCTCGTAACCCCCCCCCCCTCAAAAAAAAAATCATCACCAAAAAACTTGGATAAACAAAATATTGAAATGTCATATTTACAAAGTTTCAGTTTTTGACCTCTGGTGACCTGTGATTTGTGACCTCCAATGAACAATATATTGTTCCTTCTCTCAACATATCAAATGTACATAGGGGCCTACAAAGTATGAATACCTTCTACACTTCCCATCATCATATAATCATGTTAACATAATTTTTGGTATTTGACCTCTGGTGACCTCAGATCTCCACCAAAAGCAATAGAGGTCTCCCTGTCAACCTGACAAATCTATATATCAAATATGAAGAGTGTCTGTCAACGCTATCTTGTGATATTGGGATAGACGGGTTTTCCATCTTTTACCTCCAATAACCTCAAATGACCTTTGCCTTCTAGGGCCTACAAAAACATTAAGGTGTTTCCTTTTAATAGGACAAATCTATATGCCAGATATGAAGTATCGGTCATTCCTATCTGTAGACATCATGATTACAAGGTTTTTGATCTTTGAACTCTAATGACCTCAAATGACCTTTGCCTCCTACAAAAACATTAGAGTGTTTCCTTTTAATATGACAAATCTATATGCCAAATACGAAGTGTCAGTCATTCCTATCTGGAACGTCGTGATTGCAAGGTTTTCGATCTTTGACCCCGATTCCGAAAATATTTATAGCGCCCTCACACGCAAGATTGAAAAAAATGTCCACTTATTTCGTGGTACATTTCGACTTGCTTCCGTACAAGGGCCACTGTAGCCACGACGAAGTGGGCATAGTCAGAGTTGATAGATATGTCATAAAGGAAACATGTGCAGATACACTCGGGTGGGGGGGGGGGTAAGGGCCCCATCCCACAAGTTACAGTAAGTGCCCCAAAGTTGACGAGATACTTACCCCCAATAGTTTTGTTGTCCATTTCGACTTGCCTCCGTAGAAGGCCCACCGGGGCCCAGGGGAAGCGGCCGTGGCAACAGTTGAGTAACATGTCATGAAGGACACGTGCGCAAATACTCTCCAAGAGATGCGCTGGTATTGGATCCCTCCCACAAGTTACAGTAAGGGCCCAAATTTTGAATACAACATTAACATATTAATTTTAATTTTTTGGGTAAAAACACTCCAGCATCTTGGCCCAGTCTTTCAAAATAGATAGCAGCTGCGCAATGCTAAGTATTACATTCAAATAGAGCAAGGCTTCACCTATCGGATAACACCTCATTTGCCATCATAACTCTCATACAGCCAAAGTTATGAATATGATTTTGTTTTAAATCCTTAAATGTGGGAAATTTGTAAAGGTAAGGGCGCTCTATCGTACGATAGAGCGCAGTGGACAGGGGGAGAATTGCAATCATCATCCCCGCCATAAACATTTCTTGACCCTGTGACTCGAATTGCATGGCAAAATCATACGCCGAATCAAAAAGTTGAACTCTCGTTTTCGTCACACCCCTGCATGGGGATTAAAACTGAGTGGAAGGCGGTTTAAGGGGCTCGCACGTGACTTGCGTGCATCGTATGAACTCAGGAGGCTCATTTGTGAAATGCGCATGCCTGAACCCCCCAAATGATTCATTTCATAACGATTCACTTGCGGGAAGACGACCCCTTCCCAGGCCCCTTCCCTCGGGGGAAGGATAGGTCGGGTATCGACCTTCCCTAAAATAGACGAAAATAACAAATTAGGGGTATTTGGCCATCTGATTCCAAATGCGAAGTCCGTTTTCCTGTGTAAGCCCCCTATTAGATAGAAGATGTGGCCTTTCAAACGGGCCCCTCGGGTGGCCAAAATGTGGTTTTTGCGGCATAACTCTTTAACAGAACATAATAACAAAATTCCAACTTCAGATTTGGAATTAGCACCCTCGAATACGTATATAGTGTTACTTTGGTCAGTTTTGAGGCTCCTCGATGTCACACCCAAATTCCACGGGTGAGTCCCCACGGATTTGGGCTAAAATATCGACCCCCTCAGATTTTGACATAAGTCATGTAAGAAGGGTATTCGAATACGCTGATTCCAATATCAAGTTTTTAGTGCAGTCAGTGGTATAGTTTAGTCTGTATTAGGCTTTCAAATCCAAATAAATCCATTTCAATTTCCCATTTTTGTATAAAATACTCCGCCATTTTGGCCCTGTCTTATGAGATATAAAGAAGTAAGGAGATTTCAATTATTTTGGTATAATAGGGAAATGTTTTAGCTTAAAGGCAACATCTAATTTGTTATCATAGCCCTTGTACCACAGCCAAAGTTAGGAATATGATCTTGTTTGGACCCCTTAAATGTCTGGTTCACTGATGCATAGCTCATTGTACCTAATTCAGAGGGCTATTTTCGACTTGCCTCCCTAAAAGGGAAGGTGCCATGGAAAAGGTTTGTCATGTTTTGAATAGAAGAAACATGCGCGAATATCCCCAAGTAGCTTGCGGGTTATTGGCCCCCTCCCACAAGTGACAGTAATGACCTAAACGTGTTAGGTCCCAAAAGGGCACACACTATAATGGGTTAATTAGAAGTGATGGAGGGGTGTTTCTGAACTCGAATTCGATGAAATTAATATGGACATACGCCCACTTGACCATCTTTGGAAAAGTAAAAAAAAAAAAAAATCATGAAAATACCTTCAAACGGTAGCCCTTGTTATGGCTATTCGGCCTTTGGTTGCACATATAACATACAATGCGATCTTAATTATTTCCCGTTCTTTATCTGCACTCCCTATACCCGTTCTGTGATATGCGTATACCCTCTTAACTGCATCCAGGCCAACAGATAATGAGGCCGGCAGAAGAGAGGGCGTGCTAGATGAGAGGGTTGCATATCAGGGAAAGTGTCGAGTAGAGAGAGTGGAGAGAGAGAACGGGAATAATTTGATTACATTGCATGTAATATAAGCAACAAAAGGCCGAATAGCCCTAGCAAGGGCTATTCAAACGGTAGGGATCACGGGGGTTAAAATGTTGAAAAAGAAAAGATCCCATTATCCGTCTTTCATTTCAATCTTAAATACTGACACCATATTAAGGTCCATGAAGTCGACCTACCTATCAAATTAACGGGAAAAAATCTTCTATACCCTAGTTATACCCCAGTTGCAAATGTATTTTGGTTAATATAGGCAGGGTTCCAATATGGCGGCGTAAAGCCTGACTTCGGGTTGTATTTTTCATGGAAAAATAGCGTTTTTCTTTATCGTGCTGCTACTCCTTATAGCAATGGCGGAATTTGATCTCCTTTACATCGTAACCTCTACGTGATCCAGTGATTTAGAAAAAAATTTTAAAAATATTTTGACCTTTCACTTGACCTTTGGCGAGGTCAAATTCATGACTACCCCTTGCGGACCTTGATTTGACCCGGAATTGTTGCACGTGATGGCCCCGGGTCAAACTTATATCTGACCCAAATGACGTGACCCTGTGACGTAGGGAAGCATTTTTTTTTAATTTTTTTTGTTTCAGATTCACCAAATTTGGCGTGCCCTGGATTCAGATTTGACTTATTTTATTTTTTGATGCGATCCGAAAGTTCATTTTTGCGGTCCCAATTTAAGGAACTTGCGAGCTGAAAGTTTATTTGTGCGAGCCCCAGGCACGTAGCCACGGGGGGGGGGCACGTGCCCCCCAAGAAATTTCAAAGTATGGGTTGAAATTTTATTGCTATGGAAAAATGGAACACACACAAACAACTTGAGCAACCTACCGGTAGCTACCTCATATATCTTATCATGCTATACTGTGTCATGCTATGTCATAACCTATTTTTTTCAACCCCAGTCTCCATTTCACCTGTATCACATATCCATCACCTTCATTGATGGCGGTGACCAGCCATTTATTCTGAATTTCTGGAAACCAAAACTTTCCGTAACCGTAACATAGTTATTAGTCATCGCCCGCTCTGGCCGCCCGCCCCATATACGGATTGAGTTCATCGTAGGCATGTGGGTTCAGGTTACGAGAGATGAATGCGTTTATTGTTTTGAGTGTCATTACTGCTTTGGACTTCTTTCGCATTTTCTGGGGAGTAGGCCTACAGTATTGGTAAACAGATCGCTGTACAATTGTAGCCACCTGCATTCCCATAGGCCTACCTTACATATTGATCACACTGGAGTATAACACTACATATATATTCTACTCAGAGTCGGAGGAATTATTTTATTATTGTTCCAATATTATAAATAATAACAATGTCTAGTCTTTTCAATTTCGGATTCACGAGCCGGACTAACAAATCAAAAGTGGAATTCAGTGATAGTGAAGCAAGCAAAGTGGAGGAATTTACTAGCGAGGAACCCGAGGGATCAAAAGCGGGAAGTTCGGGAGAATCGTCTCGAACAGTGGAACTGGGTCAGTATGGTGAAACCAGTGCTGCGTCTTCGAAAAGTGTGAGTTTAGGGGCTGAGGGATTGGATTTAGGATCGAAGGATTCTGGACCTAAACAACCAGATCTTGCGTCATACCCTCAAATTAAAGTAGGTGGGAAGAACCGATCATTCAACAAAGCCTGGTACAACCAGTTCACTTGGCTGGAATACTCCGTGAGCAACGACGCTGCTTTCTGTTACTCTTGTCGGATTTTCCCGTCTGTATTGGGTCACAAAGAACGCAATTTCACTGAAAATGGGGTAAACCAATGGAAGAAGGCTATTGAGAAATTCAGAAAGCACAGCGAAAGTGAAAGCCACAAGACTTCGTTTTCAAGATGGCAGCACTACCTCCAAAGTCTCACTGAAGGTAGCATTACTTCCAAAATTTCCGCACACCACTCCCAGGAAGTGAAGTCAAACTGGGCATACCTAACCCAGATATCTCAAATCATTATTTTCCTCGCGAGACAGGGGTTAGCGTTGAGGGGGGATAATGAGAATGTGGACTCACTTAACAGAGGTAACTTTTTAGAACTGTGTTCTTTGATCGCTGATGTCAACCCTGCTTTCGGTGAAAGAATTAAAGCGATGCCTCTCAATGCGACTTATCTCAGCGCCGAAATTCAAAATGAGCTCCTGAACGCGACAGCGGAGATAATTCGGGAACAAATTGCCGAGGAGGTGAATTCAGCGGGATTGGCCACGATCATCGTGGATGAGAGTAAAGACACCTCAAGCAAGGAACAGATCAGCATTTGCCTACGATATGCAGACTACAAAGAAGCAGAGGGATACATCCTGCATGAGGAGTTCTTAGATTTTCATGAGGCAGATGATCTTGACGCCAAGTCACTTTCCGACCAGATATTGCGAGAAGTCGGTAAGCTCGGCTTGAGAAATGTTGATATCGTTGGTCAGTGCTATGACGGTGCCAGCGTCATGTCTGGTCATGTGAATGGAGTACAGGCACGACTGAAGGAACACTTCCCAAACGCCCAATATGTCCACTGCCATGCGCATCGGCTCAACCTGGTCCTCGTGGACATCTGTAAGAATGTGAGCTCTGCCGGGGAGTTTTTTGTTTTGTTGGAAGCATTGTGCGTCTTTATGACACGTTCCCTTGTTCATAAAGTTTTTGTGAACTTCCAGCAACGAGACAAAGCTCGAGTTAAGGAGCTTGTCCGACTGAGTGACACGCGGTGGGTATGTCGATATCAGTCTCTCTCGACTTTGAGGACGAGGTATCGTTATGTAGTTGAAGTTCTTGAATATTTCTGTGACTCACAGGATACAAAACGAGATCCCAAACTCGTGGTTGAAGCTCGAGGACTACTCAACCAAGTGATGAGTGTTTCCTTCGTCACTCACTTGGAAGTGTTGATGACCTTGCTTTCTCATTCTCAGGCACTCAGTGAGACCCTGCAAGCCAGTGACACCAACTTAGGGAACGCTGTCACCATGATTAACACTGTTTTATCAATTGTCGAGGAGACACGTGCATCTGGTTGGCCCGACTTGGTGCAAGGCATTACTCAGATTTGCGAGGAGAATAACATACCTACGATGCCGCAACCGAAGCGACGAAGGAAGCAACGAGAATTTGAGGATAGTGTCCTTATGAGTCCAACTGGTCACCGGAATCAACCAGAGGGCGAGTCCAGTGCTGACATCCTCGATGACCTTCGTGTCAACATTTTCCTCCCCATACTGGATGCATTCAAATCAGAAATGACCAGGCGTTTCTCTGTATCCAACATTGCAATCATGCGAGGTGTTGACGGGCTACTGTCACCTTCCTCTGTCAACTTCCTGAAGCACGATGCCGTAGGACCTTTCGTTGACCTGCATGCAGATTCATTGGATGTGGACAATCGGTTATTAAAGGCTGAAATGGCGATGGCCCGACAAATTATCCTCAATGACAATGAGCAGAAGGACCCTGGCATCTCGTGTACTGTTGGCGAGCTCTTGTGTATTTTTCGCGGTTTTGCTGCAGACTTTCAAACGAGTTGTTCTGCAATGATCCGAGCCTCGATGACCTGGATGTATGGTTCGTATCTTTCTTTCAGAAATGGTAAATTTATGTCTGATATTTCTGCCAAGTAACAATATTTTGCAAGTGTTTCTTATACAAGTCAATGAGGTCTTGAACATCGCATACTTCTGTGTCTCTTAAAGCATTAGGAATGGTAATGTCGTAACTGTACATTTATGGTTTCTCTTTCCAAACCCTCGGAGTTGCAGGTACGACT
>JAIZAY010001344.1:0-16080 GCA_029531755.1 Holothuria leucospilota | reverse complement strand
AGATTTTCAAATCTGAACACTGTGTAGGAGTCTTTCTTCAAAATTGCTGATGTAAGGAAAAACTGTCCTGAGTACAATCACAAATTTTCTTGATAAGGGTCCTTGATAATCCTTATGATTTAAGTTTGTGTACATGAACACACTATGAAGGTAACCAAAAAAGCCTTAGGCTAATCATTGACAAAATGCCCATGGTATCTTGGTTATATTTTTCTTTTCAATTTTACTTATCTCCATGCAGCACAGTGATCATGATTCCCCTTTAAAGCAGGCTGAAACCATCCTAACAATTATCCTTGGAAGAGAGGTGTTCATAAGATGCCTCATGTTCAACATGAGGAGTGGAGGAAGAAACGGTGAGTGTTCATACTTAGACTTGAAAGTAGTATAGCACGTGGTTTTCGCACCCCATTTGTGGTGGGCACCGTGGTGGGCTTAGAATTGAGGGCGCCCCACCACAAAGGGGGTGCGAAAACCACATATGAAGAATAATTGTTTGAGTAAGCTAATTATACGTAAATAGTGTTATCATTTCTTAACAGAATACTAATAATTCAAGTCATGTTAGGTTAGATACCGGCAGTAGTTTTTATAAAATTATGTTTTCAAAATGTAAAAAACTTACCATTTTCTTACTATTTACATTGAAAAATAGCTGGTTTAAATTAGATTAGATATAGCTAATCTGTCATAAGGGTATGTTGTTTTGTGTCCTTTTTAAACTATAAGAACCTGTAAAAGGTTTTGGAAATGTGAAATCCGAAATAAGCGGAATATGAACGGCTGAAACATTTTTGAAGAGAACCCATCGAGATTAAAATCAAAATAAGGGACATAGCTTTCATATATAATTCCGAATCGATTTTCATCTTCCATTCTTTTTGTGTGTTTTATATCTTAAAATTTATATCAAACATGTTGCTGAACTTTAAACTTGGCAGAGTTTTGATGCAATCGTTTGAATTGGATCTGAATACAGATTATTGCAAACAATACTTGTAACAGGTATTTAAAATAGGTCTTATTTCCAAAAGGGACATTTTCCTTGTGTGTTCTTTTTAACATCTCACGTAAGTTTACATCCCTTAACCCAGGAGAAAAGAAACACGATTATTGTTACCACAACCAGATCAACCGTTAACGTGTTGGTATAGCAATATCGATAAACTACGTGGAATTTGTGTTTGCCATTGTTTTTCCTCATTGGCATGATATTCAAAGCTTTATCGGTTGTTATAGTCTCGATAAATTTCCACAACCAACCCATCTGTCCATCAGGATTAAGATACCCGACCTCTGAACCGACAATATGTTTTGAGCCACCATTTCCGAATGTTTTCCTTTTACGTCTACCCTTATGTTTCATTGCCATTAATCTACCCTCATTCCGTGCTCATAAAAGTAATCTTTATATATGCTAGTGATACTATAGGAACAGGCCATGGAAGGCAGTCAAGCATACCTATATCCATTCGCACTGTAATCCCTGAGAATGGGAGGGCATGTTAAAGCTATTGAGAATACTTGACACCGCTAAGAAAAGGTTAGGAAAGGGAATTTAAAATCTTTCGTAATCAAGATAGGAGTAATATTCGTAACATGAAGTTATTTTACAATAATGTCTTTGCGGAAATAAGAAAATGACAGTGACATGATTATAGTTTCTCAAAATATATTGATCTTTAATGGCATTGACTGCTTTCATCAACACATATTTTGATTGATTCTTTCAATCAAAGCATCAAACACTTACAAGACAGGGGAAATCATTTAAACATAACCTAGTTTCTAAGAACGTTGAGTTTGCGAATTTCGGTTTGCTTGGTTCAGTTTAAGTTAGCATTCGTTAAACTTAACAAAATGAGACAAATATGTACATAGATACATTTAAATCTAGCAAATATATTGTTACTAACAATTTGTTAGTAAAATTAAAAAAAAAAAAGGAAAAGTAAATTGTGTTAGCAAATTAAAGAAAGTATATTGAACGAGTATGGACATTTGAAACTCAGAATAAGCAACTAATCACAAAGGAAAATAACTCTGAAATTAGCAAACTCTCTAGAAAAGATCCATACACATAGTTCCACAGAAATAATGAAGTGCAAGTATCAACATGCTCAACCTTTCAGTAGCAACTTGTAAATCGTAAAATCGTGTTTTGTATACATCGAGACGAATGCAATGGTTTTCAGTTAACTTTATGTACACATAGACGAAACATGGAAAATTTCAGGCAATAAATCGCTGCATTGTATGATGTTCTGACCAATCTTTTACCCACTAATGGGATGATCTCAGGACACACCTTTGGAAATAGTCCTGTGTTACAGAATACTGGTACTCTCTAACAGTCAAACCTATTACGTTAGAATGAAACAATCTTCCATACCTTTTGGCTACTGATCGTTGTCCCGACTTCATTTCAAAGAGCCCATTCTTTTGACAAGGGATTGTTTCTTGTCTAGTTTACAACAACCCTATTCCATATTTAACTGAAGCTTCGTAATGAAAACGTTCAAATGACTTTTTTATTATAAAAATAAAAACAGGTAATATTATCTGCAAAGAGGGGTCCGTCGTATAAGGTTCTTTAAAAATGGTTCCTTTTGCAACTTACATTATTTTATAAATTATCAAATCTCTTTCAAATGTAGTTAGTATTAGATTTTTAACGGAAAAGTAAATAAATGAAAGGGAATTACAGAAAGCATATACGTTAAAATATCACTTCAAAGTAATGGGATATAAGAAAGCTAAATGCAAAGGCTTCATCAAAAAAAAAAAAAAAACCCCTCTTAATGCAAACAAAATCATTAAGAAATACCTTTTCATAGCATATTTGAAACAAAGTAGAAAAGAATATGATTCAATCTAACAAAATGCTGCACTGGTATATTTATATGGCAGGACGTACCCAGTCGCGATGAAGTTACATACCACTTAAACTGCCACATCAAAATGTTTGACGTGTTGATAGAGGTTACTAATGCATCGAATAGATGAAGTACCACATATTGTCGCTACTGTCTGACGGTATAAACTGAAAGTGTACTCCTCCTTCAAGTGGTTATCAGTCCGACCAAGAAACGAATGAAAAGCCGTATGTTCATAATATATTTGTAAAAGGTATATTCTGCGTTACCGGGTATGAGTGACTCGATTTAGTGCTTTTAATTATGTGAAACTTGTTCTCCTGGGAAAATACGTGCAATTGCTTTTCATTACAGAACTGTTTAATTACGTTTAAAGGAGTTTTCTACAATTGAGATTTGACGTTAGTGTACAAACATGGTGGATACAGTATTCTGTCAAGATGGGTAGTTGCGCTAATAACTTAGAGGAGTAATTTTATCGTATATTACTTTAAATATCTAAAGGGGAGGTTCGTACCCCGTCTTCTAGTACTTTACGTTTAGGGTAAAAGTATGTGAATCCTTCTCGTATCTGGGAATAAGTATACACCTCGTTATTTTTTACTCTAAAACCCATATTTTCACCAGATTTAGGAATACACTTTTCCAGTACCTCGAGATACATATCTTTTCTGACATCATTACGATTCTTATTGATTCCTTAACAACTAAACTTATCCTTAGCTCCTCCGAAACAGTAGTACATTTTACTGTTCAAAGCAACAATTCCGTCGCCCTCCCATTCTACCTTAAATAGACCAGGGGTACGTTTATCGTACCTGGCATGTTCTACTGTGTCTGATCTTGGGAACCAGTTATGTTTATCTTTAAAGTAACTCTCCCGAAGCTCCGGTTTCAAAAAATCTTCCAAATTCTCTGAACCAATAGCAATATATGCAGAATCGGTATCCATCTCGACGTACTCCCAAAAGCCTCGCAGAAAGTACTTGTCGAGAAAATCATAATAAAACTCAAGCATCCGTAGTGCGATACTGATATACAAAAAAGCCAATTTGAAGAGGCAGGTCCATCACTATAGAGGGTTTAGCAGATTCAACCTCAAAACACGTGGGTGAAATTTTGTTAAGGTCTCTAAAAGTGTTTTCGTTAATTAATTGAGATGCTTTGTCCTCATCAACAATATTAACCACTCGATGACTTTCTTTGTTTGTAATGGTTTTGCCATAAGAGGAGTTGCCTATAAGCTTCATAGTATCAGCTATGATGGCTTTAGAAGGATTGGAGTCACCCTCACGACGAGCATTCGACACTGCCTCACCAAATGATTTGAAACAAGCTTTAGGTTTGAATTCAATTACTTGGTAAATCCTTGTTATCTTAAGCCCGTGTTCTAAATACCACTTAACTAGCGGCGTGGCAAGTAAAATCTTCTCTCCCTTCATGCTTCCAATTAACATTTTTCGAGGCTTAGGAATAATATTATTTTTCATTGCAAATGATTTCATGTGTTCTCCAATGTCATCAATAGAAACGTGAGTATTCCTAAAAATTGGACACATTTCAGAGAATTTAGGCTTTAGATTGTCAGGCACGTATATATCACACTCAATTGCTCCAACCAGCAAATTATCCCTGATAGACTGTATGATTCCATCTGGACTCAAATAACGAGATTTAGTGGCAAGTGGGAGTCGTAGTGACTGAAGGAACCTTTGAAGCTGGGGAGAACTATTCCTCAGCTGATGATAGTCACACTCCCAAATTTCTTCGTAATTGTAACCTAATGACTTGATGTAATCTCTATTTTCTTGAGTATGTTGCCATCTTTTTGTAAAAGTATTCTTTGATTCTTGTGAAGTAAATTTTTTAGAAGTAAGTTTACAGTCATGGGCATGCCAGTAGCAACCATGGAATTGATACACTGTGTTTGTCTCATTGCAGAAACCATCGACGGGTATTCGCCTCACACCGACCTGCTTTTCTTTTGCGTTCCACTTGTGCCGAATGTGTCGGCTGTCTTCGAAAGCTTTCCATTCTAGCCACTCGATACTGACTGGCCGGCTACATTCTAGCTGAAAACCTGTTTCTTCGCGCCGCCTAAAAAATGGACCTGTTGGCATATTCTGCATAATAGCCCATAGGTAGAGTGCATTTGCATCAAATCCAACTATTTTCTGACACATGATATCTGAATTTCGAATCTTCGTCTTTCCTTTTTCGTGGTGGCGATGAAAAATAATGGACGGACCACCAACAAGGTTTGAACGAAATTTATAGTATAGATCTTTGTCATCTTCACCAAAGAGAGCAAACGGTTCTCCTTTAGCCATTTGAAATAGATATTTCATCGTTAGGCCTGGAATGGATATACCATCTTTGAAAATATCAATGTCCCTATCACGGAAAAATTGAGACATCTTTTGAAGTGCTTCTAAAAAGGGGACAACGTCGAGATTATTGTACCATCTAAGGAAATCTTTCATAGTTAGCATTCCTTTCTCATGCCATACGCTTTTGCAATACTCGTATTCCTCACTACTGATGTTGGATTTCTTTAAGTCGCTGTAAAAAGCGCGATGGGGAGGGAGTTCTGTGTTATTCAAGTTGTGAAAGTTTATCCATTCGTAAGCAAAGTATCCTTTGTGCTGGGAACAGTCATAGTCTTTGAAAAAGGCATTGTAGCTAAACCCAGGAGCTATAAAATTAGCAATATCTAGGAACAACAAATTACTGGACTTAACTGACATGTAGTTATTATTTCTTTTGACTACAAACTTCAAAGGATCATTTTCTATCAGCCACGGGAAGAAATTTCGTTTTACCAAGTTTACATCGTAAGCCCCTGAATTAAATCCCAAGACTGGCAATTCTGAAAGGTATGCGTTTAACTTATCTAGAAGTATTTTCAAGTAATGTTGCCGAGGTCTTGCGTGTTTTTCGCGGCTTTGTTGCAATCTTTCAAATTCTGGTTGTTCTGCCATGATCCGAGCCTCGATGGCCTGGAAGTAGGGATCGTATCTTTCATTCAGAATTGATAAAGTTCTTTCAGATATTTCTGTCAAGTAACAGAGCATATTTTGTAACAGTTCATCCGAATTACTATTAGATATAAAACACCGAGGATCTTCATACCCAGGAACATTACTACAAATGCTAACACTCAAGGGAACGTGCCTAGCTTCCCATCTGAGCTTTTTATTCTCATTACAGGTTTCATGCAGAGCTTCAAAACAAGACTCGAAGTCAAAAACAGCTCGATAAGGATGATATCTTAGTTCTAAAGGAATTAAAATATTTTCCTCTTCTAACTGTTCAAAAACAGTTTTTGGATGAATATAAACACCTCCTGGAAACTTATGCTGTGTGCCAACCCCTTCACATGTGGCTTCATGTCTCTGTAAACGCCATCGATCTACCCACAGTTTCTGACATTTTTGACACTTAAATGATTTTGTATAAGCTTTAATATCCGTAATGTAAGAAAAATGGTCACCACTAAGATACATAGTGTCCTCATAGGTCTGAAGCGATCTTCGAATTAGCCTTGCTGTAACTTTTGAATTAGTCTTACTTTTCTCTAAGTCGTCAGCTTTTGATACCAACTCCGTTAATTCATAAACAATGATACTGAGTTTGAAATGTGTCTCAATCTCATTCAACTTTGCCAAGGGTACACCTTTGAAATCTGATGGTTTAGTTGAATATATTTCCTGAAAGAACCTTTGAGTTGCTTTTTTAAGCACTTTTACAGAAGCTCCCTTGTGAAGAGCTAAACACCTAAACAAGCAGAGGTTATCGTCGTAGTAGAGTCCAGAATGTCTGTCTTTTTCAAGGCTTATAATTGCTTTATTTTGTGCAACGAAGTCAGGCAACCTATTGGCCCCTCCAATGGGATGGTCCCTTATTTTATAAACATAGAAATTAACGTTAGTGACTAGTTCAACCAGTTCTTCAGCAGTGGTTGTAAGAAGTCTTATGTTATAGTTGTGCCTCAATTTTCCCATGGTCTGAAATTTTGTCCGAATTGTAGACCAGTGTTTCTTATACAGGTCAATAAGGTCTTGAGCATCGCATGCTTCTGTGTCTCCTAAAGCTTCAGGAATGGTAGTGTCGTCACTATACATTTCTGGATCCTCCCTCCAAACCCTCGGAGTTGCAGGCACGATTTCGTCATCAATAGGCTTGCATACAGGATTTTCAGTTTGGACAGCTACAGGATGGCATGTATCTTGTAACAAAGGAACCTGTGGATAATGAAAACACAGTCCCGTATGAAGGTTTGATTTCATTATGGTACGGTACGGTACGGTACGGTACGGTACGGTACGGTACGGTACGGTATGGTACGGTAAGTATTTATTCAGCCAATGACAGAGGCGTCTGTAGCAGGCTACTAAATTAGTCATCCCCTCTAGTTTCAATGACTCTGGTCATGAGTCAATGAACTGTTTATCTCCTGTTTCCTGTCCATCAGCACCCTTATCCATTTTTGTAAAAGAACATAACTGATAGGTTGGCTCAACCAGTCTAACTGATCTCTGGTAAGTTTCTTTGTCTTACCTAATTAGCAGGTGGGTTCATTACCACAGAGGTATGCAGTACCTTAGGTTCACAGGGAATTTTTTAAGTTTCCCTTGTAATGGTTGATTTATAACCAAAGTAATGTTGTGGTTGTAGAGCCCTTCCTGAGAGCTCTCTGTAGAGACTAGCTGGCACCTGGAGCCTATGTAAGTTCTTGTTGTTAGGGTGGGGAAGTAGCTAGAAATAGAAACTATCAATCGTCTGGACACTGACAAGGGGTTCGATGTAAGAGAGATTTCTTTGTTCTTGGGTGGTGACCACTACCCTTCCTAAGGCTTGAGTAAAGAAACTGTCTAATTAAAAGCACTTCTCTCAACTGGACTGCACCACTCATCTGCTGACTGCTCCAGCTACAACACCTGTTTGTCTTGAGTGTTTTCCTGCTCTTGAGAGAGTTCTATTTCTTTAACTGTGTGATCCTCCCCAATCACTCAGGTAAGAGTTACTATTTTATTTCTAAGTTGCTTCCTAAGTCAGACCCTGCAGCTATGAGCTCGTGGAGACATAGCGGTGCTGTAATTAATTAAATGGGTTTATTGTAGAACCCTGTAGTTAACTGCTGCTGTAATTATAATGGTAATCTATTTATGTTACAACTGTAAAGGAATTATTGTATGATATGACCATACTGTACTTACGGTAAAGCTAATTCCTCGCATTTATTCTATCAAAAGTTTTCTCTAGTGCTATTCAATTTCTGTACACTAGGGGCATAGACTGAAGAAATAGCCTTTATATGAATTTAAAGGGCCATGTTCATAATTTTATTAAGGATGCGGTAGGAATGGACTGATTCCCCAGTACCTGCAGTCTAAACCTTAAATGACAGTGGTATTCTATTGCTGTATCACACATTTATGTCATGTTACTTTGTTAAGTTGTATATAGTAGTTCTTCAGTTAACATTATTCAAGGCATATGCTGCCTCGTTAGTTTTATTGTCAGGGTACTCCCTGAAAGATGTGCAAGGTTGCCGTCTCTCTGTAAATATTTTAGTTATTCTTGTGTGAGGAAAGGGTCAAGAGTACTGACCATAGGTATCCCAAGCCCTTATAGGTTATAGTTTACAAAACAGCCAGTAAAATATGACATGTATATGTTCTCTATCCTAAGTAAGTGCCCAGGCAGTATGGAATTACCTTGCCCTTTATGCTGCATGATCCATTCTTTATGCTTAATTACAATCTATGCCATGTTCTGTAAATAGTTAACTTTTTTGCATACTCATGATAATTTCGTTGCAGGCGAGTTCAGTCGTCAGGGAGGCTGAGCCTTAGAAGTATTGCAGGTCATATGCCCCTCACCCCTTAAGTTGATGACATGGGCACTGGGCCTTTAATTTATTTGTTGCTTTGAGTTTCTGGGCTACTAATTTAGGCATACGCATTGGCTGCCTAGGTTGTCAAGTCTAGCGACCTTGACAGTAACCCCCCCCCCTTTTTCGTATAGAATGAGGCACTGGATTTTAGTTGTTTATTGGGAGAGGGCAGTGACCCTTCCTTGAAACTGGCTTGTAATTATGGGCAGTGGCAGTCATATTGCATTGGTATCTTGTTATTATTTTACTATTTCTGTTTTATTTTTATTATTTTCGTTATTATTCTAAGTAGCATTAGATTTTACTTATTTAAAGATAAAATGAGGTTGTACTGTACATTATGTTAGACCACTCATCTGCTGACTGCTCCAGCTACAACACCTGTTTGTCTTGAGTGTTTTCCTGCTCTTGAGAGAGTTCTATTTCTTTAACTGTGTGATCCTCCCCAATCACTCAGGTTCTCTAGCTGTCAATTACGCCACATGCACGTGGGCTATGTGTGACTGAGGGCCGTGGGCTGTGACTGTCTGGGTCTGGGAGGCTAGATGCCACCATCGTAAGGTCCCCCAAGGTTGGACGGGCTAGGGCGCTGGCAGAGACCTTAGACGCCGGAAGGCCGGGGTTGGTGACTTAGGGCCGTAGGACGTACACCTACGAGCTACCATGTCAGAGCTACTGAGCTACCACGTCAGAGACGCTGGGTCTGCTTGGACTGATGCCACTGCGTTCCAGGACTGATGTGTTTGTTGGGCCAGAGCTAGCTATTGTGTGACTATTTCTTTTTATGATCAGTTTATAGAGAGGTCTGTACTTGTATTATTGCCTCCAATAGCCAGGATGGAGCAGATCTGAACACTGTCATCTAGTATTCAAGTTGTTGTCATGATTATGCTGTATTTATGTATTGTTTGTCTCATATTTATGTGCCAAGAAGGAATGAGTGAGGGCCAGAAGCCAGGGCCAAGTAGTTGTAATATATTTTGAGAGCTATGGTCAACCTCAACCAGCTGTTATCATGTTGTTGTTCTTGTACTTAGTAGTAATCAGCTTATGTTGTTAGAGCAGCCAAACAATCCACATCCTGCTTTATTAGTCTGTGTGCTAGGGAAGTAGGGTGAATGCCCCGTACCCAACTGCTACCAAGTCGTAGGTGCTTGCCTAGTAGTGTTACACGTCATTGGAAATCATGTGACCACACAAGCTTTATAAAAGTACAAAAAGTAAAATACTAAATGACCAAACCCAAAAGATTAAATTATAAAAAATAATTAAACATTAAAAGACATGAAAGCAAAACATAATGAAAAAGTAGACTGCATAAAAGAGTAGAATTTTAAAGATGATTCATCATAGTATTGTGCTTCTGCAGTGTTGCTCAGAATGTGTCACTGCGTTGAAACCTATATGAGCTTCATCAATTGATGTATTTTTTTTGTATGTATTGTAATTAAAATCGGTATTAAATTATAGATTTACAACAGCCAGTGCCCATTGCATAAGTCCGCATCCTTAAAACAATCTAAGAGAAAACTTTTGCATTTTACTGCAGCTAAGTTGGGAGGAATTGTGATTACAATGAAACCTTTCTACAGTTCTGTATATAAAACCGCAGAAATCAATTACAATAGAAAACAAAAGTCTGGTAACACTCTACTGAATCCACCCTTTTCTTAGGACTCTTAATGCCTTTTATCTGTATACAGTATCACGTACTTTTCATCAACCTACTTACTATTTTACTTTTTGTGATTTCTATTATGCCGTATGTTTCAGCAGTAAAGGAAAAAGTACAGGAATTTGCACCATTAATAAGTCCACAGGGAAAGTCTAATAATGTGATCATGTATTCTCCTAAATTACTTCCTTACTGTGACACTTTAAACTACAATTCATTCTGTACATTTGTATTGAATCTGAAAAAGTATACTAAGTCTGAAAAGAGGCCTATTCAAAATATGGAAGTATTAGTAAAGACGAAGACAGTTAGTTGAGAAATGCATGGACTGAGGAACTTTTGAAACTACAAAGGTCATCTCTCAAGTTTGGAGTATCGATCCCGAGGATGTCTCGTATCCCTGAAACTGCACGGTACGACATAGAACTAAATTACACAATTGCCAGGCATTCTAGTGGTGGCGCACTAGCTACCTCAAGAACAAATTCAATAGGCCTAATATTCACTTCGACACGTTTATCTTCATCAAGTTCAAGAGAGGTCACTTTCTCAAATGGCTATTAAATGAGGCGGTGATGGGTTAGAATACATAGCTTACTCGAAAATATTTTCTTCTGGAAGAAATGCCCGTCATCAAAAGTTCCTCAAAGGGTTGTAAGTGTCCAAATTTAAAACTTTGAAAAAGTCTGCATGACTTCAAAAATCATTTAAGCCTGTACTTTTTATTAACAAAAAGACAGTTTAAAAAAACTAACGAAGTGATTGTATGCTATACCCAAGAATGTTATTACAAAAACACACACATAGGTTAAGTACAAAATGTTCTACAGTAACCTCCGTACATCTGCTCTTGTTCCTTTTGCTTTTTGAATTTAAAGATATTTAATAGGCTTCATGGGCCTAACCTTCAAAATATTGCTCTTGAATACATTGTTTTAAGGATATGATTTGTCAAGCAGCCTAGCGGTATGATAGTGAGCATAGATACAAACCCCCAGTGAGGATAACAGATATATTACCTCCGTTTTTTGAGGATACTTCATTTTTTTTTCACAGCTTGTTCAAGGCCCCGAATGCAAAAAAATGCAAAGACGGTAATATGAGTACAATGAGTGTACAAGACTGTCATCACAAAAAATATACAATTCTTCAGTCATAGAGTGAAGAGGCCTCGCGGCCTTACATCTCAAGTAAAAAAAAGTATCTCGGTAGGTAGGTAATCAAATAAATTTTTACAACACATCAAGACGTAAGTGTTACATAGTATCTTTCACGTTCTGTGATACGATTTAAGTCATCCCCTTAAGTCGGCTCTTACGATAGGTGGGGAATACAGCTGTGAAACATACACTCTGGACATTTAAACTGAAGCTAAACTCAAGGTAAAGATCTTGGTCTAAAAGTAAAAGTTCCTCTCCATTCAGAAGAGAGAACATTGCAGAGAGTCCCGCCACCAAGTTCCATAAACTTTAAAATAGGTTTATTTACTTTTTTGAGTACCCACTAATGTGCACTACCTAAAAAAAATCTTCATTACTTGGAATTTAAGTTATCCCTATGTACAGTTGTGACTTACTGTTTCGTTGACATCTCCACGATCACTGGGGTTTTCCTCTCCCATCTTGTGGCTTTCCTCTCCCAATTCAGGGATTTTAACTTTTGCTGGAATCGAAAGCGAGCACAAACGCTTTTTGGGAGGCTCGTTACTTTCATCAAGCACATGCATGGTCTTCAAATGCCTTGATAATGCATCTTTTCGTGAAAATACTTTGTCACACTGGAGACAAACGTGGACGTTTTCCTGAATTTCATGCTTTCGTTTATGGCGTAGCAACGCGTCCTCTCTAGAAAAAGTCTTCAGACATGTTGTACATACGTATTTCCTTTCTCCAACATGGACACTTGAGATGTGCCTTTGCAAATGTCTTTCTAGAATAAAGATCTTTGGACACAGAGAACACTTATAGCTTACCATGGTCAATACTGAAACGATCGATTATACTGAGACAGCCTTTAGCGAATAAAGAGGTGTTACCTCGTTGGATACGTGACTCTAAATGGTTGATTTGCCAAGTGGTGGGCTTTATTATAAGCAGCTAATGGTTCTAAAAACATGTCTGGACAGATGCCTCTTCGGCCGGTTATTGTTTTCTTTGTGTGATCTTTTTCTCAAAGCTTATCTAGACATTATCCACTAACTACACAATGACAGACCCGCATAAAATCAATTGAGTTGGACTGGAAGTGTTTCTGGCTGGGACGTTATGGAAAGTATGTACTACCTCAAAGGTTGTACTTCCAACTTAAACCGAATTGATATAGCTAGACCTTAATGAATATAATGATAATAATTTACCATCTGAAGACATTTTTAAGAAATGCTGCCAATTGCAAATTTATTTCATCACATCTGACAGACTGGAAGGTTATAGCAAAGCATCAGTATTGTTTGATTCACCATGGGCTGTAAAATAGCCCATTCGTATCGCATGGGCACAGTGACTCAAATTTACTCTCTCAGTGGTGTAGGTAAATACGAGATACCGAGTACTCTGTGAATGAAAGATTTGGGTTCTGATTGATATAAGGTAAATTTCAACATATCAAAAACTTCATTTGAAACACATACAATTTGGACCATAGGCCAAAATAATGCTAAAACTCGTGTTCGAAACCTGATAAAACTAAATCTTTATAGTGTTTGGGTGTAATTTGGAATGGATTTGTGAAAATCTCAGCTTAACTGAGTGTGCTCTTCTTCACTATGATATTGTTTAGATGGCATTCAGAGATTCTGTTACTGTTAACTGTGAATTCCGTTTTTCCAAGTTAAATATAGAGATGTCGCTTTGTTTGCAACATAGGCCTTATCGTTTACTTTAACCGCTTTCAGTACACAAGGAATTAATGTGAAATAAAACACTAATAACAAGAGTACCGTATAAGATGGTTGCCACTCACTAGCTAAAAAAAAAACCAAAGACATAGCTGAATCTATAAAGAGTTACACCTAATTGCTTGAACTTCGTAACTGTCTATTAGCTGTGGTAGCTTATCACGTGTTTGCTATGAACAGCTAACCACATTGAAATCTACATGTAGTCATATGCGTATGGAGACTTGACTTCGACCCTTTTGAAGAAAAAATCGTATCATTCAGTCACTTTAACTTAGCCTACGTCTTACTGTCTTAATATTTCCCCCTTTTTCAATCCTTATCGTTACAATGTCATATAAATTGTTCGTATATTTGGCTATTAACTGTACTTTCATCAGCTTGTCTTCCTCTTCCTGCTTTTGATGGTGACGCTTACTGTTTAAAATTGTTCTCAAAATTAGACCCTTTATGAATGGTGTGTTAAGACAGAATATTTTATCAAAAATGAAGCCCTTCATATCGAAGTATGGTAACCTTCCGAAACAGAAAGTGAGCAGAATGATAATCTAGTCTTGAAAAAACATCTCACTCTACACAAGAAGGAAAGACCAAATAACTTACACAGCCACATAAGCATAGCCTTTGCAGTTAGTAAATCCTATCATTGCAGACATTTACATTTGCCGGAAGGCACTTGAATACACGTTTACTTGATGATATCAAACCAACTTACCAACTACGTTGGAAGCTTGGTACATTCGTAGTGAATATCATGATCATATCAATAATAAGTTTAATTCCTTCATTTGGAGACTCTTTATTGTTGCGTCGTTTGGTTCATGCTTTAAATTTGCAAGAACCCTTCTAACGAAAGTGCAATCTATTGATGCCTGGGAAATCCTTGGGGAAAAAGATATTGATGAAGGTATCCATTGCTTTGAAGGAATCTATTTCGCTGTCATATCAAACCACTGCATGGAAACAACTGTCAGTGCTATTTTTTGTAAGGAAGAGCACTTCCATACTTTTATGTAATCCGATTTTATTTTTTCAGTTTTTCATTCGTGGGAAGCTTCTCTTTTCGGAACAGTTAGTAGGTGTAAGTTATTTACAAGTCATAGAAAGACGTGTATGCGTTTTCATAAAGGTTCAAAAAATTATACCTAACCCGTTTAAAAAAGTGAAATCATTAGTTTCTTATCGTTTTGGTAACATGACTTGAGCATATGATATTACCGGGGCTATGTTTGAGAATTAACAGACACCAAGCACTTTTCGTCTCAATCAATCCGCGTATTCCAAAAGCAACTTGCTATTAAACTGGGAGCTTTCAAACAGAGGTAAGACTGTCCCCGAAAGCATTCGAACGTATGAAAATGTACATTTTTAGTAATTTCTCGTAACTTTTTTTATCATTCAAACTTTTTCAAAATTGTGTCTCTATTTTAATTGAGTGAATAGGCCTCAATGGTTTACTTTAGTCCTAGACCTTTAATTAAATGTAAAACTTACCCATTCTCTTGAGAAGTTGGAACATTGCAGAGAGTCACACAACTAGTTACAAATCTAAAAGGATCCTTGAATGCAAACAGTGCAACATTAAGCTAGGTTCTTTCTGATTTTCTATGAGCACGAAACGAGAGTGGCTTGATTGCAATCCAGGGTACGAGCAAAAGGAACACCTTCGGAAATGGTGCACCCGAAACATACTGGCAATTCAGAGGTCAGGTAGCTTAACGAAAATTTATCGAAAACTCTTATACCCGATAAAGCTTTAAATATCATGCCAATGATGGAAAACTCTGACAGACAGAAATTCCATGTAGTTTTTTCATATCACTACCAACACATAAACGGTTGATTTGGTTGAGATAACAATAATCGTATTTCATTCCTTAAGGGTGAAGGGCATAAACTTACGTGAGATAAAAAAGAACAAACAAGGAAAGGTTTTCATCTTGGAAATAAGACCTATTTTAAATAACTATTACAAGTATTGTTTGCCATAACCTCATCAGATCCATTGCAAACGATTTCTTTGTATTAGGCCTCTGCCAAGTTTAAAGGTCAAGAACATGTTTGAAATAAATTTTAAGATATAAGACAAAACCAAAAAACAAAACAAAGCAAAAAATATTTGGAAGATGAATAAATTGTAAATGAAAGCTGTGTAACTGATTTTGATTTTAATATTGGTGGGTTCTCTAAAGAAATGTTTCAGCCGTTCATATTCGCTTATTTCGGATTTCACATTTTCAAATCCTTTCACAGATTTTTATAGTTTAAAAAGAGCACATACCAACATGACCGTTATGACAGATATAGTTATATCTAATCCAAGTTAAATCAGGTATTTTCAAATGTAAATAAGAAAATGGAAAGTTTTTTACATTTTGAAAACATAATTTTAAAAAACTACTACCGGTATCTAATCTAACATAACTTGAATTATTAGTATTTTGCTAAGAAATGATAACAATTAATTTTTCTTTATATGTGGTTTTCGCACCCCGTTTGTGGTGGGGCGCCCTCAATTCTAAGCCCACCACGGCACCCACCACAAACGGAGTGCGAAAACCACGTGCTATACTACTCTTGAAGTTATAAGTAGATGTAATATAGAAGATGTGAGGTAAACAGCCCTTGAACACGTTCTGTGCAAACTTTTTAAGTTGGTTGCTGAATATTTAGAATTTCACAAAGTTTCTTGTAGATCTATGCTATCGAAAGAGAATAAATTATTAAACATTGC
>JAIZAY010001326.1:0-16503 GCA_029531755.1 Holothuria leucospilota | reverse complement strand
TTGTTTTAAACATTGTACAAATGTAGTAACTAATTTCCCTTATGTTGGTTGCCAGGGGGGACCATCAGGAAAATACTTCCCCGCTTTTTCTAGCGCGATCTCAAACATTTAATGTTAATTTTAACATTATTGTTTTTGAACCGGTTTCCGCAACATTAGTTGTCAAATGTTTTCCTATTATATTGTTACAATATAAACGTGTTTTTTACTGGGTTAGGGTAGGGATTTATTAGCCTAGCTTCTGATTTATACCAAATATCGACAACTTGAATAACTCACTGGACACTCTGGACTAGGCCTACTTTCGGGCTGTTTGTTTGCGTAAATTTCAAAAATGGGACCCGTCTTTTTTTGAACAACTTTAAAAAGCCCCCTTATCTCGGATTACGGTTGCTCATAAAACAGGCGCGGATCCAGGGAGGGAGGGGAGGCTGGTGGGGGGTGTGGGGGGGGGGGGGTGGGGCCCGCCCCCCCCCGCCCCCCCCCCTCACGAAAAAAAAAAAAAAAAAAAAACAAAAAAAAAAAAACCGAAAAAAGGAGGAGAAAAAAAAGAAGGGGCAAAAAAGAAAGGAGAAAAAAAGAAGAAAAAGAAAAAAAAAAGAAAAGGAGAAGGAAAAATTAAAGAGCAAAAAAATGTAAATTAAAAGTGTCCCGTCTAAGAACGTATTTGATTTTAAGTATATTATTTCTGTGAGGGGGTTGGGTGGGAGAGCTGAGCTATCGCTGCGCGGACTATCTCTTTTACATATCTTTTCAAAGTGGTTGGTGACGAAAAGGAGAGCTTACAAAATAGGCATCGAAAACAGGTGAATAGCCGAGTTAGTAATGGTTCATTGACTTAAGATTCTAAATGAGGTAGTATAATGTTTAGTTTTGAAATCGTTGACATCGTGACATATGTAGTATTGGGCTCGGCTAGCTGCACTGGAAATTTAGGGTAACAATTTTGTAGTTTTTTTAAAGATGTGAAATTTTTTGTAAACCTAGAGGGATTTGAGCAGGCAAAAGTTGTTCGCCATACAGACCCTTGCAGAATGTAATACAAAAGACAAGCTGTCAGGTGGACGTGCTAATTGTGCACAGTTTGGCACAGCCGTTGCAGCCAAGTGGTTGAAGTTATAGGCGGCTGTGGCCATACCCTATTCGATTCGAAAACTGTTCCTGAAAAAGTTTTTTAAATTGTTTTTTTTTTTTTTTAAATTTATTTTTTTTTTTTTTTTTATTTAAAATGAACTCAAAAGGCTTTTAAGCTTACAGGACAGGTGGTGTCGGCACACAGTGGGCAATGGTGTGGGACGTGTGTTCCCCCTCCCGTTCGATTCTTGAAAAGTTTTAAAATGGTCCCAAAAGGTCGTTTAAGCTAACAGATTTCTGTGGAGGGCGTGTAGGGTTAGGGTGAGATGTTTTTTTTGAGATGGGAATGGTTTATTGGTTACTAAAACCATTTTCGTGCTCAAAACTGTTCTCAAAACTATAATAGGTTTTGGAAAATTCTTGACCAAATTCGTTCCAAATTTTCGCACCCCGGCCTCCTCCGCTAGCGTCAAAGCCTTTGTGTCTCAGAGTTCTGTCCATTATTATCAATAGCTTTCGGGTAAACTACTCACGGCGAAAAACAAAGCCGACAGGCAAAGCAAAAAAAAGTGCTTTTTTTTTTTTTTTTTTTTAAAGGAAAATTTGCTCAGTCAGAAGAGTTCGTTTTCTGGAATAGCATAGGTTGTGTGGTTTGGGAAACGTAGAAGTGACAGTTGTTCCCAAAGCATGTTTCCTTCTGAAAAATGCAGGGTTTTCTTTTGTCATGGATCTAATATTTTTATCCAAAATTTCGAGGCGCGCTTCGCGCGCATTACGACCCTCAGGGTTTTACACCCGATTTTATATACCCATTCGACAACATACTATGACGCAAGAAATTTATTTCCAAGGGCAACATTTTTCTAAAAAAGTACATCTCCTTCTCTGTAGGGCTCTCATCATTATGGGATCTTTGACCTAATCTAGTCTAGCAACATGATTTGAAAGATTGGAAAGTACGTAATTGCCGTTGATTATTTTCCAAAACATCTTACTACCGCAACGTTCAATAATGACCGAAAATTCTTTTCTGAAACGAATTTTGCCTTTCGGGTCCACCCACCCTCTTGCTCTATTACCTTAAAACAAAGAAGGGTGATAATTATCATATACCTCCTTCCCATATGGATGTGGGGTAGTGAGAATCCCCGGTTGGTCCCTCCTTTCTTGTATTACTGTAAACTAATTTTAGAGCTCCCGGGAGGGTCTCTATACTGTTCTCTGTCAACCCTTGGATATCCTTTTTAAAATGTAAAGGAAAAAATTTTTATTATAGTCCAAGAATGTTTCTCGTGGAACTCCACGGCAGGTATTAAATTGCGTGTTACAATTTTCCCATGGGCGTGGATTCATGGGGGACGGGGGGAGCGCGCCCCCCTCACTTTTTGGAAAAGGGGACATCGTCAAAAATCCCCCTCACTTTTTCAAAAATGATCGGAAACAGACTGCAATTATGCCTAGGACGAAACGAAATATTTTAGAAGAAAAAAATCCTAAAAAATCGTACACTTTTGTTTGCACCAAATCGCATCCTGAGGGCATTCCAGTTCTAGAAAAATTTCCCTTAGAGACCCTTACCCCATGCCGAAGATCACAAAAACTAATTGCCTCCCCGTGACGCAAATTCTAAGACTACACACCAACTGCTTCTTTCGCGCCACCAGGACGAGCGATTCACAAATGTGGAAAAAGTCCCCCCTCACCCCACACACACCACACACACTTTTGAGATGGATCACCACGCCATGATTTTTCCTCGGGACTTAAGCAGGTTTGAAGACAATATTGTTAACCAGTCTCTTACTGCCCCTTGTTCACCCCAACACAAAAAGTTAGAATTCACTAAATTGTGGACATTTTCTAAACATACAATCACTTTAGAAATGACCCAAAGATACCACCATTTTGCATATAGGCCCCCATAATTTAAACAAATAAAAATGTTCTCAAAGGGGAGGGTAAACACCCTTCACTGGGATTGCACTCTCATGAACTAAAAAAAAAGGAAAACGAGCTCTCCACACTCTTGTGATATAGCAGAATATACAAAATTCCACTGCCTAAAAGGGCACTGTTTAGCAGTTATCTGCGGTTCCCCAATCACCAACTCCCGCAGGCACCATCGGTCATAGATTTCTTAAGGGTATACCCTTCAGGAATCCATAAAGAAGGTGATATATCACCCTATCATAACCTTATCCCCATATGGATGTAAGTTTGTGAGAGGGGTCCTGTTGGTCACCCTTTTCAGGTGTACAATACTAATGCAGAGCTCCCGGGAGGCTATACACCGAAAATTTTCGGCGCGCTTCGCGCGCAATTGTTTACGCTCACGGAGAGAGGTACGTTTTTATTGAGTGATGGATTTATAATTTTATCACTTTATTTACCAAAAAAACATTTGAAATCTTTCACGATTTTTGCAAAGTCAATGCTCAATATTTCTTGATTTTTGCTTGATCTGCGCACTGTTAGCCTTTGAATGCCTCCTTTTACTATCAATAAGTTCCAAACGTATTCGCATTACTCATCGGTGGGGTTCTACCATCGGTGGGGTTCACCCTCCACTTCTTATGAGAACTGAAAAACGTAAGTATAGAAACCCACCTTCTAATTGATAGGACACACATAACAGGGAATTGACACCATTAGTCATAGCAATGGTTTTAAATGTAAACTCAAATTTTCGGCGCGCTTCGCGCGCAATTGTTTCATCTGACGTCCTATACCCGAATACCGCATAACGAAAATAAAACACTCATTATGGCAAAAATCATTTCAAGTTACCTACACGGGCTCATAATGTTGGTGTGTAAGCTTTAAGATAACTTAGATTCTCCGTAACTTCTGCAGGTACATATAGTAACTTATACTGAGCCATACACATCAAATTCCATGAAACATGAAAAGGTATAAAATCTCACTGACATAAGAACTGGAGCCGATTTCTGTGCTCTTAAAATGCAATATTGCAAGAGCTTCCGGGGGCTTCGCCCCCTGGACCCCCACCGGGGCTCCGCCCCTGGACCCCGCCAGGGGCCCTGACGCGGGCCCTGACGCGGGACCCCACGCGTAGGGACTCGCGCTTCGCGCTCGTGGTGCACCTTCGGTGCACATGAGGTTTTCCATCTTGGCCCCCCCTCAAAATTTCTGGATCCGCGCCTGGCTCATAAGTCTGTAGAAGTTGGATAGAATCAAATGGCCTGATTAAAAATGCAATATGACTAATCTATGACGTTATCAGGCCGATCTGACTTATTATGACGTCACTGGAATGTAAAAGAGCTACACTCTTAAAGAAGAAAATTAATGTGTTTATTCCTAATACGCTCTTTGTGTGTAGACACCTTGTATTGCAACAAAGATAACAGCACATGAAATTGTGGTGTGACGTATACTGCGTTCCCTATTTTTTTTTTTTTTTTGGAAAAACACACCACGATAGGCCCACTACTTTGAGAGTACATTTACTTTGAGCAAGCCATAGCTGTACAAAATTACTGATCGTGAGCCTTCTTCTTACGTTTTGCCGTTTAACTTGACGTCATGTTATGTTACCGTGACTTGAATAAACAAAAATGCAGTTGCTTGTACCTTGTACTTAAAGAAACTGATATGTTCACCGGTAGGCACAGCTGTAAAACAGCCCTTGATCAGTATACAAAGGCACTAAATTATCTACTACATGAAATATGTATCACATGATTCACATCACTTTACGTCACATCAAGCACATTAACTCCACTTTACGTCATGTCATGTGACATCTTTACGTCACCGTGATCTTAAATTACGACAAATTGCGAGACAATATGTGTTTAATTCCTACTGACGCCGTGGTCCTGAAGAAATTCTTTGAATTTTTCGAGGCTTCGATTTTTTCGTTTTGTGATTTTCCATGTTGCGATAGTTTCTACTTTACGTTTCAATTTTGACTTTCTCATTTCTACATTTCGACTTTTTAGTCTCAAGATTTCGGATATTTCTACTTTATGTTTCGAGATTTTGGACGATGTTTCAAGATTTTGATGTTTCGACGTCCTGGTCTCTTTTCTCGAAGTTTCAAGTCTCCTAGCTAACTTCGTCACCGTTTAGAGTAATGGTCGTTGCTGAAGTCTTAAGGTCCCAGGCAACATGACTTACATAAGAATGCCAAATTACTGAAGAGACATAGGGTCAATCAGGATGCAGTTTCTTTACGAATGTGTTCCATTCACACTGTTCACGACAGGTGGTTAAACGCGTATTCCGGGAACAGATACCGAAGCGTCGCCAAAAGTGGGAGGCAGGGGGACCGTTCTCTCCCAAAGGTTGGCTGTGCCCCCCCCCCCCCCCGCCCGTGTGTACCACAAATGAGATTTTGGGTATTGAAAAATAGTACAAACATATCCTTTATATATCGATATGCACACGAGGAACCATTGTTACCTTACCAGTCAATCACGCGGCGGAAACTAAATTGCATAAGATTTTCTCAAAACTACAATTTTGCGGCCCGATTCGAGCGCATCTTTTTGTAAAAATTTGTGAAGGACTACCTTATTGGGCGACATAATCTACAGCTACTATTTCAACATCTATTTGCAGTAGCTATGGGACTACTGCGGCTGTGGGTCCTAGCTATCCCTTCAATACAATTTCCACATCGATCTTTCATTCAGATTTTATGTGACTTCGAAAATTGTAAAAATTGCGATTTTTTTTTCTTTTGTCTTTTTTCTTCTACGCGTGTCCAATAAGTATGAAGTTAATAGCTCCGTCTCAACGACTAATGTTCGTTTATTTTATATACTGTAACGTCATTTCGTTGTCAGTCAAGGAGAAAACACTTAAGATGTCTGGAAGATGGAACTCAGAAATATGGCAGAAGCGGGTATTTTGCCTTCTGGAAAGATCTCACTTTTATTCTGATTGATTTGAAAAGATTGGTGCAGCCTCGTGAGGCGGATCATATGATCAATCATTTGTTGTAACTAATAGCTTAACTTATATACATGAGTGTATACACTATACACGGTAATAAATATCTTGCACAACATCTGCGCAAAAGTAAAACCTTGGTACGGCGCAACGCACCAACCACACGATGATGATAAGTAACTACGGAGCACTGCGCACCAATTTCGCAGCACTGTGGGACTATCTGCGGAAGCTCCGCACACCCACCTGCGCAGTAATAAATATAACTTGGGCCAGCAGCGCACCAGCTGCGTACTTAGAAATACTTGATTTGCGGAAGCTCTGCACTACCTGCGCCGCACTATAGAGACGTACTGCGGACGCAGCGCACCAGCTGCGTAATAAGAAATACTTGATCTGCGGAAGCTTCGCACTTGCTGCGTAAATGGAAATACTTGAACTGCGGACGCTCCGCACCAACTGCGTAAATGTATGGCACGCCAAAAGGCTCACCACATATGATGATGTACTAAAAATACACGTACATGTACTAAAATTACACGTTCATGTACCAAAAATACACGATGATGTACTAACTTCATACGATCATGATGTAAATTAATTTACACCATCATGTACTAAATATATATGTTCATCACGTTAAATGTTACGATGTATACGTAAAACCACACGTTGTGCATATAAAAACACACGTTGTACATGTAAAAACTTACCATATGGAAACGTTGTCTCTTTTGCTAATCTGCCCTTTACGGCGACCCTTAAGTGCAGAAGTGGGTTGTCATTATCCATAACAATCGTTCAGTTTTCCTATTTCTGTATCCTATTTTCCTTCGGGCGCCTACTTTTAATAAATTTAAACATTTATCTAACCAAGGATGCTAACAAAAGTGAACTATGAGTAATGTGCACGTCGGACTAGGCGTTTCAAAAATAAAAAAACTTGCAGTTTGGTACGTGAAAATGGCACCAAAACATCAACTTCAGAATGCAGCAATTGTTCAACACGCTCTCACTCAGTCATTTCGAACCCGATTACAATAGGGCAAATGAAAGCTTGTTGTGAAACTCATAAGCTTTCAAATTATGTAAAAACCATCTTGATTGGTTCCTTACTTTCATCGGACTGTGCACTTTCGTTACTCGCATCCATTCAGAGATCGCCTAAGAAAAGGCTTCTGGCTGGTTTTCTGATGTAAACAAAGATCACGTGACTACTGATCAGGGCGACAGCACTCTCTCGTGGGGAAATTGGTGTTGCTTGTATAGCATTCACGTACGCAGTAAATACGTTAGCGGTAGCCTATACAGTGTAATATTAATGTGGACTCAGTAGTTTATAATTTTCCTGCCGAATATTGACGTTTTTGAAATTAAACTAAATTACGATGTTTTGTAAAACACTCTTAACGCCCTGCTAAAAAAAGGAATCGTCCATTATCGAGAAAGCTGAGGTTGTGAATAAACAAACGCTTTGCCAGTGTCATTGATTGCACGTAATCCTGTGCTCTGTGTGTGCGGTTCGGTCTCTTATGAGACAAATGGCCGTAAACGTTTCCATATGATCATCATGTTATTATTGTCCTCCCCGCATGCCATACTGAGTGAGCCTTTCGGCGTTCACGAAGTCCGCCGAAAGGCTCACCGATATACGTTCATCATCTAAACTCATGCGATGTACTAAAAATACACGTTCATGTACTAACTGCTTACGATCATGTACTGAATGCATACGTTCATGTACTGAATGCATACGTTCATGTACTGAAAAGTCAAAACTCACGATCAGCACGCAAAATACACAATATCACAACTACGTGATAGGTGTGCATGTGGGAACTTTCTGTGAAAAGTAATTTCAATTTATGCAAATTTCCTAAAAACATAGAATAGCAACAACGGGGATATAGCACCTCTTGCAATTGTCCGGTAATGCCGTCTCGATAAGCTCCTCGGACGGCCGGACACATCCAGTGCTGACACTTAAATACAGTGCACGTACACATTAAAACACCTGAGACGTATCTCGCGCGCCAATAGCATATGATGCATGGCATTATTTTGATTCCCTAACTGTGATGTGAAAGTCAAATTCAGAATAGCAAGATCTGCTCAAGAGTGCTCTGATCAAGATGGGCGGGATCATTGATTCCCTAGGGTTGACAAACACACAGGAAGTTTGAGCTCACCGTTCATGAGAGTAGTTGGATCCTTTTTCCTTACACCAAGTTCTGCCCTCCTGCGTTTTACTGTTGAATTGCTTATTTTTAGCAATTCTGCGATTTCCTTGTTTGAAAACCCCATCTCTACATATTCTATTAATCTGCCTTCTTCCGTCTCTAATCTAGGAGAGTATTCCGCCATCTTAAATTTATTTAACGAATACGCACTGTCTACTAGGCCTAGGCTAAGCTTGTTACTGTTGCGTAATACTGATGATGCCATTGCGCATTATTAACGGTCTATACTAGCGTGGCCTACCCAATAAGTGCAGAAAACTAAAAAGTACTTAACCCGGTGGTGATTCCACTAACACATTTGGATTCAGTCAACTGGATGACCGATCATAACAGTGGCGGATCCAGGATTTGGCAGAAGGGGGGGCCCAGGTCATAGTGGTTTGTATAAAAGTCCGATCTGGGGGAGGGATCTAAGCGGGGAGGCGGTGCGCCAGGGGTGGTGTCAGGGTATTTTGATAGAAGGTAAAGTATGTGATGAGTGATCACCGTCCTGGGGAAGGGGTCTAAGGGGAGGGGGTTCCCCCTCCCCTTTGAGAAATTTTTGTTAATTTAAGGTTGCTCAGATGCAAAATGGTGATGTCTTTGGTATATTTTTTGGACTGATCATACATGACTGGAAAGTGTTCATAATTCAGTCAATTTTAATTTTTGGTTGGGTGGAAGATGCTTTTCTGGGGAGGGGTCTAAGGGGAGGGGTGTCCCCTCCCCTTTAAGAAAATTTTGTTAATTTAAGATTGCTTAGATGCAAAATGGTGATGCCTTTAGTATATTTTTGAAACTGATCATATATGGCTGGAAAATGCTCATAATTTAGTGAAATTTAAATTTTGGTTGGTTGAAAGAGGAGAGTAAGTTGCCTTTGTTGTCCACATATTAGGATGGAAGTCTCCTTTTCCCTTAAATTAGGATGGAAGTCTCCTTTTCCCTTATATTACCCTAAATTCACAGTATATTTCATTAAAGTAAATTACAAAGCTTAAAGAAGATGCTAACGTTGCAGCAAGTTATAGTTAACTTAAGAGCCTGGAGTTGTTGAAAATATTCCTCTAAATATTAAAGAATTCTGAATTTCCCTTGAAAGTAGAAGCATTGTTCCCAATGATGTGGGCCCGGCCGGTAATAGACTGAAGTTAGCAGTCCAATGCAGCGCTCATGAGTAACCCCTTGCAATGCCCGGAAAACGTTATTGTGACCAATATAAGCCAAAATGTTATCAGCCGGAGGTCAGTAACAGAATTATTAACATAAGACTGATTTTCTGAGGTAATAATTTAAATAATGAACAAATTTGAATTTCACTCTGACACATCACAAAGGCCTATTTAATGGGAAATAGGGCCTAGTCATTTGTTGAAAAAATTTCAAAAATTTCTGGAAGGGGGGCCCGGGCCCCCTGCCCCCCCCCCAAATCCGCCCATGCATAAACACGTGAGTTACACATGTACATCGTACAAATTGACAATGCACTTAGTACATGAACGTATGCATTCAGTACATGAACGTATGCATTCAGTACATGATCGTATGCATTCAGTACATGAACGTATGCATTCAGTACATGAACGTATGCATTCAGTACATGATCGTAAGCAGTTAGTACATGAACGTGTATTTTCAGTACATCGCATGAGTTTAGATGATGAACGTATGTCGGTGAGCCTTTCGGCGGACCTCGTGAACGCCGAAAGGCTCACTCAGTATGGCATGCGGGGAGGACAATAATAACATGATGATCGTAAGTTTTTACATGTACAACGTGTGTTTTTATATGTACAACGTGTGGTTTTACATATACATCGTAACATTTAACATGATGAACATATATATTTAGTACATGATGGTGTAAATTTACATCATGATCGTATGAAGTTAGTACATCATCGTGTATTTTTGGTACATGAACGTGTAATTTTAGTTCATGTACGTGTATTTTTTTAGTACATCATCATATGTTGTGAGCCTTTTGGCGTGCCGTATAAATGAAGTACTTGATCTGCGGAAGCTCCGCACTTGCTGCGTAAATGTAAATACCTGAACTGCGGACGCTCCGCACCAACTGCGTAACTGAAATACTTTATCTGCGGAAGCTCCGCACTAGCTGCGCAATTGGAATACTTGATTTGCGGACGCTCCGCACCAACTGCGTAAGTGAAATACTTGATCTGCAGAAGTTCAGCACTAGCTGCGCAATAGAAATACTTAATTTGCGGACGCTCCGCACCAACTGCGTAAATGGAAGTACTTGATCTGCGGAAGTTCAGCACTAACTGCGTAATGCTAAATACAGTTTGCAAAATAGACTAGGCCTAACGGCAAATTAACAAACTGCGCGAGGAGCTATTTACACTTACAAAATTTGGCTGTCTTTCTCGTTCTTTCTCTCTATGAAAATGTACGTGTTTACTCACTGAAAGCTAAATGAAGAATCATCCTAAACAAATAATCTCAGCTCTGTCTATCTGGACAGCAAACAAAAACACGTGGTTACTCTTACATACAAACAGCATATAATCATTTAACTACTCTGATTGGTTAGACTCACTTCCTGACACGCCTTCATGAGTGCCGTCTCAACAGTAAGCTATATACAATACGAGCATTGGTTATTCATAATTAGATTTGTACAACATGATTAGTCTATCGAAAACATCATACGTTGTCACACGAAGCTTGTAAACACGTGTGCCCTAGTTCTGAAACAATGAAGTCTGCCGGCGAGCGGAAATGACTGCGTAGCCGGCCATACATTAATCATTGAGTCAAAGAAAAATACGAAATCATACGAGAATAAAGGCCACATCTCAATCTTATGTACAAATGAGAGTAAAGGTTTCGGTATAGGAGAATTTAAGAAAAATTTCGTACCCAGTGGCCTTAATCTATGGTAACCCTGGTCGGTTACAATACTAACTTTAAATTTGCAAGCCTAGGAGTACTTTTCCTTCCTGGATCCTCGCCGAAACGAAGCCAATCACCACATCAGGTATCATAAAAGCAATACCTCCAAAAGTAGTAATTGGTACTTGCACGAAATTTTCACTAGATACTACCAGAATTTTTTGCTTGCCCCGCGCACGCACCACGGGTAGTCTCAGTTGGCACTAGCCACCCTTTTTTTCATTTATCTGTTTATTGCTGAAGAAAATGCAGGAAATATCATTGTCATATTTTGCCATTTATAATTTTAAGGCTTACAAAAACCACATGTAAGGGCATCTTTTCCAAATTTTCCATCTTCAATCATAGGCGTAGGAAGCGGGGGAAGGCTAGGGGGCTTGGGTTGGGAAGGAGTCTTCAGCCCCCTCCAGTCAAAAAGGGGTGGGCGGAAGCATGCTTCGGTCCCCTCAATCCAAGGACGAAAACCCCTTATTTGTTCTCTCTGTAAAATAAATGTCAAAAATTTGCAATATTTTTCCTTAAAGTGTCCCCGAAATGTGCCAAATTACATCTAAGGGCCCTCAGTTATTAACATTATTGTTATTGCTACAGCTGCCGCAGCCATCTTGGTTGAACTGCATTCTGAATGAAACTTATCAAGAATGAGTTGTAAGTATTGGTCGAAGAATAGAAACAGATATTATGATCAATAGTTTCAAAATATTTTAAATGATTGTTTTTGCTATTGTTGTATTATCTTATTTTAATTATATTGGCAACAATTTTGTTTTTTGGATATCTTGGTTGAACTTTATCCTGACAAAAAAAAAGTTCCCAAAAATTAGTTTTGGGTATTTCTCGTAAAATAGGAGCAGAAATCAAGAAAAATTTTGTCGAAGCTATTCTAAATAAAATGAAAATGTTATTTTAGTAAATAGTATTATATTAATGGCGGTTGACTTGGATCCTGCCTAAAAGGAAAGTTCAAAAAAGTAAATTTTGAATATTTCTTTATTAGCTGTGAACACAAATCAGGAACAATTATTGTTATCATCGACATCAAATTATCATCCTCATCCTCATCGCCATCGCCGTCGCCGTCGCCGTCGTCATCATCATCATCATCATCATCATCATCATCATCAAAAGAATTCCTGTTTATTATTTTCCTTATTATTATATTAACACTGACAGCTATTTTGCCTTTCCACCATCTTGGTTGACCTAAATCTCGACAAAAAGTTTCAGAATTTAAGTTTGGAATTCTCGTCTTAAAATATGACCAAATTTCAAGATCAGTTGTGCCAGAAAAATTTTTTATTTTCTTTACTATTCTTTAATACAAAATATTCATAATTTTTCCCACAAATTTGGTTTTGGCAGCCATTTTGAATTAGTGAGACCCGAAATCAATGAAGTGCATGCTAACGCGCACAAGCGCTAGATGTCTGGCCTTTGCACCGTAACGTAATACTGTCAATGCTTTTTTGAAACCAGATGAAGGTCGCCATGACATTTGAAATACGGCAAAGCAATTCAGCGAAACAACTATCAACGAAATGTATAGCAAACCACAGTGTACTTCAATAAGCACACTAGGTTAGCAAACGCGGCATGAAAGTTATGTTTCTCATGCACTATGTTTTGTTCCGAACTCTTCGGCGTAAACTAATCTTTTGCTGTAAATTTCGTTATTTCACCGGGCGAGACAGTTTAGCAATGTCAAATTTCGTTATGTAAACTGTATTGTGAAGTCACCAAAAGGAATGCGTTTTGCTGTATTTCAGGGCATACAGTGCGGTGTCCTGTTCACCTTCAAAGTCAGGCATCTCGCACATTCGGCGCTAAGGCACGCATTAGCATGCACACCATTGCCCAGAATATTTACTGTTTCTTGTTTGATTTCATCTTCAAGGGACCAAAAGGGCTCCAAAACATCGGGTCGGAGAGTTGTGGGGGGGGGGGTACCTTCACAGAGCCTGGAAAAAGTCCAAATCTCGAAACAAAAAAGTCGAAATATTGAAATATCGAAAATGATGCCCTCCTTCCATCATCTGATCGTACAGAAAATAGTTCCACAGTTCATCATATAAGGTAACTCATTGTGACTGAAGAATCCATTGGTTGGCACCTACAGCTTCGATGTAAAGTAGTTAACCATCTAACTTGATTGCTTGAAGATTACTGATCAGATTAAAGGTCTGTAGACATGTTAATGTCACACCCAGGGACTGCAGAGATGGCGGGGGGGGGGGGGGGGGGCGGGGGGCAAAGATGGCTTTAGCCCCCACAGTTTCTGCTGTGTGCATTTTGGGCTGCCATAAAAGGGTTTATTTTCTGAAACATACTGGGCTGCTTTGATGATTAGCCACCCCCCCCCCCTCCCCACTTCAAAATTGGCTCCGTGGTCCGTGACACATTCTTAACTGATGTAAAAGCATTAAAAACGTTAAAAAACTGCAGTTCTCATCAAAACCCATTAGATACTGACCATCTCACAAGACAATTATGGCTTATATCATGAATAAACATGAGTTACATATGCAAATTTATGACACAGAAAGAGGGACCCATGAGGTATGTATCATACCTGTATTATCTTTTGTTTGCTAAACCTTCATTCTGAGGACAGTTGTAATGGTGGCATGCCCTGGGGTGTTCATTTTGGAAGTAGCTACTTACTATTTGGAAATGTCACATAAAAACCAAACTAGAAACTAGCTGGTAATTAAGGAATTAGCAGATCATTTAAAAAAAGATTAAGAAAAGAATTAAAGACCTTGTGCAACACTCCACATCACAATTTTTACAAAGCAAATGAGAAATCTCAGAAATGATCAAACTTTGAAGAGGTAGTGATCTTGAAAACAGTAACAGATATTCAAATAAATCCAACAGAGTTTTTATGGGGAGATCATAATCTATTTTTGCTGAGTATAAAGGCAGCTGTTTTCCTTGTACGTCCACAGACCTTTCACTTTTATCGCTCTACCAGGGTAAACACAACTCAGTTTAAGGGAACATAACTGATTTCCGTCTTTCCTTTTATTGGCCACCATATTCAAACAATTTAGGTCTGAGATTCTCAACATTTTCAACACTGTTGACCCCTTGGGGCCACTTAAAGTATTTCATCGACCCTAGTGTGTCCACAAAGTTACTGTAATAGCAAGCACAATACTGTTAGAAAACTCATCCCCACCATGAGTTGTGGTGAAGCAAATACAAAACTGTTAGGTTAGACAGGATTAAATGACAGGGAATGGATGCTAATTTAATGGAACCCACTATCTTTTGGCTCATAACATACCAAGTTCAACGTTTAGGGAAAAATGCCACCCATATTAACGGAAATGGCACTTTCTGGGCGTTCAGTCTCATCTAAACATTCTTCTTGCACTCTCATTTGCAGAAATCAACAATACTTTTACCCATAGGAAAACAAATTAGAAAATTTTACTCAGTCAATCATTGAGTAGAAATCCATGACAGGTTTGCTATTAAGCTGGGCTACTTGCTTTGATCTGGTGTAACTGTTAATGACAATTATTTTGCTAGTTGTCTTTCCTATGAGAAATTTTTATGACCCCCAGATCTGTTACTTACCCCCTTGTCCACCTCACCAGCTACCATCGACCCAGGAGGTCTTCTGACTGACCTCTTGGGGCTGCACCACCTCTATTAAAGAACCATGGTTCCAAAATCTCCACAAAGGATGAGGCCACAGTGACTATTTGGGGTAATAATGGTGAAGTAGCTACAGTACAGAAGTTTACTATCTTCCACGAGGGATTCCTTGCAAGGGATAAATATAAGCTGATGATAAGTAGGTCATCCAGTAATTGACAAAATCTATCGATATGGACCTAGCTGAGATGCACCTAAGTCCTGCACTATTCTGCCAGTAGAGAGTTAGAGTTAGATGAGGTTTTACAACTCACCAACTTGTTTAAGTTGGGCCGGCCACTGCCTTTTTTCCAGTTGTGGCTCCCTGGCTTGTTTTCCCTACTTCATTGCTTATGATGAGCACCAAGCACAATGGTAGTAGGTTCCATTTTTAAAGTTTTTGGTATGACTCAGCCAGGAGTTGAACCCCAGCTGCAAGGAGCCCCTCTCGAACCGTAACAGCACCAATCCAAATGAACGACATTATTGCAACAAAGATGGAACGCTTACATATTACTCTTCAATATAGTTGTACGAATAAGATTATCTCACTTATCACGTGAATACTTGAAACTACGATAAGTCATACGTGCTTTTCAAACATGATTCTACAAGTTTCCTTTTACAGGTTTTATGTAACTTGAATTGTCAAAGTAACAGATCTTAATTCTCTGAATAGATCTTAACTCTCTGAGTTAGTTTTTTAAGCTCATTTCAGTCAGCAAGGGGCTTTAAAAAATAACAACTTTAGTAGTATTTCTTCATTCTGTCTGTATGACAGCTTTTGAAAGGCTTAAATAAATTTCGTATCAGTAATGTACAAAACTGTTCCAAATTTTTTCAAAGTCAGAATACAAGAAAACCAGATAAATTTTAAAAATTTCACATTTACATGACATTCTGTGCTATTCCAAATGAGAGGGAGATCAGCATTGAAGTTTAAATTTCCAAAACTTTATTTTATTAAGTTACCCTTGTAGTACACAAACCTTGGTATACATGAACACACCATACACTAAAAGGACGTCTTTGGCTAGGCTCAGGCCACCCACGTTTTGAAAACTACTTCACTCTGTAATACCATAAAACCAATTTGAACATATTGTGGCTTAAGATATTGAGTCCTCTTAATCCTGTTAACAAGAGGATGGAACAATGAAATAAGGCCAACTAACTGACACTGTCAAGTGTGAAGTAACATGTTTCAACGTTTTTGTAGACACAGTAGCTAGCAAAGACTGCATTTAATGTATAGTATATTCTGTTCCTAGACCCCTGATGCTAACTTGCCATTAGAATAATAGCTGGATGTTTCTTAAAAATGTGTTCCTCACAAATGTTCGGGTTTAAACAGTTAAGAAACTTGCCATTTTCTGTAAGGAGAGCTTTTGTTAAAAGTGTCATGGGAAGTAACAAACATACTAGACATTACTAGAGATTGAGAGGATGGCAGTAAGTACCCAGTCAAGTTTTTTGCAGTAAACAGAACATTCTGTATAGAGGTGACATCAGACTAGCAGTAACAGCAATCTAGCATATAACTTTTGGGAAAAGAAACGATCTGATTTAACATGGAAAAGATAGAGCAAATCTTAAGAATAAACCCATGAAATCGGTGCAAGCTTCTTTCAATAGTAAGTATCAAATTTGTATACTATTTTATGCCATTTAAACCACATGAAAAATGGCATTCTCCTTGATCAACCACTCTCTTGAAACACTGGGC
>JAIZAY010001076.1:0-22070 GCA_029531755.1 Holothuria leucospilota | reverse complement strand
TAGCAAACGCAGCATGGTGATTTTTCTTCTAAAGCTTTTATTCAAACATTTTCAATAAAATACTGATATCTTGAAATTATGAAAGAAAACGCTAGCTAATTTCCCAGAAACGGGACTGAAGATTGCTGGAACTTCATCAGCAAGAATGGTCTCGAAATTGTAAATGCACATGCCCAAATTGGGGAGGGAGGGGGGGTTGAAACATGTCCTTTAAGTTATGCATTCGGTTGAGAGTATTTCAACATTCCCACTAATTGTTGTTAGCTTTGATGGGACTTGAGAAAAATGAAGTAACACTGGTTTAGGTTGCTTGGATTTAGAATTGGAGTTTGGTGCTACATACATGGTCAACTTGACAACTTCCCAACTCAGTGTTAACCACTGCATCCCCTTGTGCAATCCCCACCTCTTCAAAGATGAAGAGATTAACAATCGGGACCGCGCCGTCGAAAAGTAATCATGCTGATTCATTCAACTCCCGAATCTGGCATTTTCTAAGCTTATTTTGGATCTTTTAAGACAACCAGAAAGCCAAAAGGCTTAGTGATTCCTTGCCATATGGATATATTGTAACAAACATGAATCACCCACATGACAAGCATGTGATCCCTCATAGTTATCCTACTTGAGATATCATGTTAATAAGGTCAAAAGCTTTTGAAATCTTGTGACCCAAAATGACCTACATGCTAAATATAAAAAATCCACTGGCTAAGAATGAGATCCTTTTGACCTTTTGACCTCTGGTGACTCCAAATGACCTTTGACCTCCACCAAAAATTATAGGGATCATCCACTTATTATGGGCAACCCACATGCTACGTATGAGATCCTTCACAGTTACCCTTCTTGAGATATGGTGTTTACAAGGTTTTGACCTTTTTACTTGTAGTGACCCCAAATGACCCTTGACCTCCATCAAAAAGAAAAGGAATCATCTACTCAATATGGGCAATCCACATGCTATGTATGCCATCCCTCACAATTATCCTCCTGGGGATATTGTGTTTACAGGGATTTAAACTTTTGGCCTCTGGTGACCCCAAATGACCTTTGACCTCCAACAAAAACAATAGGGATCATCTACTCATTATGGGCAATCAACGTGCTAAGTATGAGATCCCTCACAGTTACCCTTCTTGAAACATTGTGTGTACAAGGTTTTGACCTTTTGACCTCTGGTGACCCCAAATGACCTATGACCTCCACCAAAAATTGTAAGGATCATCAACCCATTATGAGCAATCCTCATGCCAAGTATGAGATCCCTCACTGTTACCCTCATCGAGATATCGTGTTTATAAGGTTTTGACCTTTTTACCTCTGGTGACCCCAAATGTCCTTTGACCTCCACCAAAAATGATAGGGATCATCTACTCAATATGGGCAATCCACATGCTAAGTATGAGATCCCTCACAGTTACCCTTCTTGAAATATCGTGTTTACAAGGTTTTGACCTTTGGACCTCTGGTGACCCCAAATGACCTTTGACCTCCACCACAAACTATAAGGATCATCTACTCATTATGGGCAATCCTCATGCTAAGTATGAGATCCCTCACTGTTACCCTCATTGAGATATAGTGTTTACAAGGTTTTGACCTTTTTACCTCTGGTGACCCCAAATGACCTTTGACCTCCACCAAAATTGATAGGGATCATCTACTCAATATGGCCAATCCACATGCTAAGTATGAGATCCCTCACAGTTACCCTTCTTGAAATATCGTGTTTACAAGGTTTTGACCTTTGGACCTCTGGTGACCCCAAATGACCTTTGACCTCCAACACAAACTATAAGGATCATCTACTCATTACGGGTAATCCTCATGCTAAGTATGAGATCCCTCACTGTTACCGTCACTGAGATATAGTGTTTATAAGGTTTTGACGTTTTTACCTCTGGTGACCCCAAATGACCTTTGACCTCCACCAAAGACAATAGGGATCATCTACTCAATATGGGCAATCCACATAGTAAGTATGAGATCCCTCACATTTATCCTTCTGGAGATATCGTGTTTACAAGCAACTTCCAGCACATTTACTATTTGACCCCTTGTGACCCCAAATGACCTTTCACCTCCACCAAAAAGAATAGGGATCATCTACTCATTATGGGCAACCTACCTGCCAAGTATGAGATCCCTCGGAGTTACCCTTCTTGAGATATCCTGTTTACAAGGTTTTGACCTTTTGACCTCTTGTGACCCCAAATGACCTTTGACCTCCACCAAAAACAATAGGGATCATCTACTCAATATGGGCAATCTATCTGCTGAGTATGAGATCCCTCGGAGTTACCCTTCTTGAGATATCGTGTTTACAAGCAAAGCGTCACATACACACACATACACATACATACACACACACACTCACACACACACACACGACATCACCATCGCATAGATTCCTTCGGCCTTCGGCAAGGAATCAAAAACCCCTTCAAACTGGCAACTATTGGGGGCCACAGCTCCCAACCCCGAGTCGGCTCCAACGATTGTGGAGAGTGATGCCGTCATGCTTTAGATTTGCACAAGCGAGGTCCTCAAAAATTATGTACCCATGTATAATTTCCTATATGTTAAAATTCAAAACAATTACCAAGCCCTGCAAAACCTCAAGTGTGGATACATTGCCATCTCTAAACATTCGAGCAGAACTTGTCCATGTTCACTCTACAAAGAGAAAAGGAATGGGAGGAATGGGCATGAAAGGTAACCCAGCATAGCCTTAAAGGCAATAGGCAGTCGCCCAAAAATTTTCTTTGAAAAATCAGCAAACTCTTGCTAATCTCCTCATATTGCATTACAAGCACCTCTGAAGATGTTTTGACATAACTATTACAATCAATAGGTAAAGCAAGGTGAAATTCTCCTTGAATTCCACAATTCACTAACAAAAATGTTGTCACATGATCAGAATAGGCCAATCATGAACTAGAGTGACAGGATACACTCACTCTGTTTGGGGTGACTGCCTACTGCCTTTAAATAAGTTGACAATGCGATTCCAGGGGCTAATAGGCTGCAAACTATTTGCTTTTCAAATAGGTCTGATCATTGACAGATTAAGTCCTGGCCTTCAACTACGTCCCTATACCAGTACCCTTTTTGTTAAAACTGTGTTGATCTGAACCACCCGGAAAATGATACCACCCTAAACTAAATCAACCATTGCCGTATTAGCCAGTGGCAATAGGATCCGCACCCCCGGGGTTGCCTTCAAAACCAATCTACCGGGCACATTATTGGGAAAACTGGGACAATTTTTTCCATTTGCCAAAGCTCAGTCCTTAAAAAACATGTCCCCACCCTTATGAAATGGAATTACGAAATAAAATCACTCCGTTGGGGATCATACTCTTCGACCTCTTTACAGTAAAGCACTGGCAAACCGTTCAACGTGTGAACTGCCTTGCAAAGCAGTCTTCGTCCTTTGCCGTTTCCACTCAGGCATCAGTTAAGTGAAAATTCTCATCAAGCTCGAGAGCTGATTTTGGTCAAAATCAGTGAAAAAATTTAATAGGCCAATTACAAACGTCCTAGTAAATTAAAATGAACAAAAGCTACAGAATTAGGGGAAGGTGAGTGACCGAAGGAACATCGAGTGAGTCTGAGTGTCCTAAGCAGATTGTAATATTTATCCGAACAGTTAGTCTGATTGTGCGACTTGACAGATTAGATGTAATTTAGTCAAACCTCTCATAACATATTTTCTCGATACTTAACCTATTTTCAGATACACTTGATTGTTATTTAACGCATTGACCTTAAATTAGAAATAAGTGGCAAAATCGTTGGATAGGCATTGTACCTTCAGGGAGTCCCTGGTGCATGTAGAGTTGCTCGGTCTCCAAAGTACATATTAGAATGAAGCATTTTCCGATCGCAAAGCTTTCGGTGTGAGAGGTAAGATACGGAAAGCTCACTCTCTTTTGTCTATGGGAAGTGGCTTAGATGCAGTGTGGTGTTATCTTTGGTACAGCTTAGTAAAACCTGGAATTGATTATATGTTTAGGAACTCTCATTATTTAGTGATGTTTTCTATTTTTGATCGGGTGTAATTGAAGGGGATGTTGCCTAAGGGGAGGAGTGACACCTTTACTCTTTGAGAAATTCTTGTCGCTTTAAACTTTGTTGCATCCAAGATGGTGTTATCTCTAGTAAAGCTTTGAGTCCTCTCAGTACGCGGGCCGCAAGGGGTGGCGCAGTGCGCCATGGCCCCCGACAGGGAAGGCTGACCCCCGTCGGGAAAATTTTCCAATTTCGTCGGGGAGCCTTAATCCGTTCGATAAAATATGTAATCCCAATCACCTTCAGTCGCCCCAACGATCTGCTTGATTTTGCTCATAGGAAGGAAATATTCTTAAAAAGAGAACCCAAATTTTCCATTTTTTCTTAAAAAACCCAAATTTCTCAAGTTTTTTCACCATAAAGGTCCAAATTTTTCAAAATTTCTTTAACAAAACTCCCAAATTTTCAAATTTTTGTAAAAAGAGCCAAATATTTTTCGGAGCGCTTCGCGCGCCAAAATTTTGTGTTCCTCTTCCTTTTGTTAACTCATCGCCTTTGTCGGGGCTTTGGGTTGCTGCCCCCTTCGGGGAGCTTGCCCCCCCTTTCGGACAAATTCTGGAGCCACCCCTGGGAGAGGGTCACCATCGGTTGGCTCGTAGAAGTAGCGAACCCCTTCCGCAAGAAAATTTTTGGTCCTTGATGGAGGGAAATGGCATATTCTATCCTTGTTCATGTCTGAGTTACATCTAAACATTCTCTATTTTAAATTTTATGCCTTAGAAACAAATTTAGATTTCAAAACGAAAGGGTAGATATGACCAAAATTTAAAGTTACTTTACAAGCCCATTGCGGTAGAGGACTCCGCCTCTCTGGCGGGAGTCCCGGGTTCGAATTCCAGGTCGAGTCATACCAAAGGGAACCTACTGCCGTTGTGCGTGATGCTTCGCATAAGCAATGGAGTAAGGGAAAACAAGCCAGTGAGCAACATCTGGAAAAAGGCCGTGGCCGACTCGACTTGAACCAATTGGTTGGATGAAGGATTAGTTAGATGAGGTTTTACGGCTCAGTTTCTAAGCAACTGGATTAAAGGTAGTCAGCAGTCCCCCCCAAGAAGTCCAAAAGAGTATACTGCCACACTAAAAGTTTGTCATAACTCCGCCTACTTTTAACAGAGATACCAAAATATAAACAAAGTGCATTACTACACTCCTCAAATAAGAGTCATGATCAAGTGTCCTTGGTTGCCCAGCTCCAGACAGTGACCAATTACAACAGTTCTTCCAAAACAGAATGAGAGCTCGTTATCCACACACCAGCTCCTCAATGTAATCTGACACCAAAATCAAAACATGCCTCTGCCTGAATGAATAGAACATTTGTGTTGATACTGACCCCCTAGAGAGTTATCAGCCCTGGCTTTGTTTATAGCTTGTCTGTGTACAGTGAACAGTATTCTGTACTTCCATACTCCAATTTAAACCAAGCCTCCTGTTTAGTACACCTCTACGACAGAGCCACAGAGGCAATATTGTCAGACACGGTGTGTGTGAGCTTAAGTGGGAACACAACTGGCTGTACAATTGTTGACCAATCAAAGTGAAACAGTATTGTTTAAAATGAATGTCAATCAAAGTGCAGTTATCAACTGTAGGCCTATATAGAACTTTAGGGCTATTTCTAAATATGACGCAAGGTTTGAGCAGTGAGTTGCTAGCATCTCCCTGGTTTGGAGAGATGCCATATCCCCTTAAATGCTAGCGCCCAAATTTCGATATACCGTCAGATTCGCCCTACACATAACTATGCCTGAATAGTAGCTAATACTACGCCACCAGCATTGTATTTCATAAAGGAAATGATATAAAATCTCCTAAACAGAGTAACTAGGGCCGACTTTCTGCGTTCTTAATATGTAATATTGCAAGAACTTCCGGGGACTTCTCCCCTGGAACTCCACTGCTGTTGCGACCCTTGACCCCGCTAGGGGCCCTAACGTGAGCTCCTGGACCCCACGCGTGCAAACATCCTCTGCAAGCTCGTATTGCAAAAGGTGCACTCTAGATTACCCATCGTGGGCTCCCTCAAGATTTCTGGAACGACGCCTGTCCTACCCCACCCCTTCCCATCCCATGTAGTTTTTTACGATTCGCGAAAATAACGACAGGTATATTATTCCTGAGCAGAAGCTTATTGATTTCAGCCCTTCCTTCACCATGTGACAAAAGTAATTCGAGACTATGGTTTTTTTCTTCTATTGCTAAATGAAACAAGCCGTGGGTAGAACTTAGTTTGTCAGAAATTCTGAGGAACCTTAACTTGTTTTTGATAGGGAAAAATTTTCATGTTTCCATGAAACATTCAGTTACTTTATAAAGTTATTCTGGAGGAAGAAGACAACATTTCCCATTGTAAGGCCAGTGGGAGAGGGCAAGGTATAGATGGAATACAATAACAGTAAAATGACACACACTTTAAGAGAAGCGCCGGTGATGCAAAAATCGTTCAGCGACAACACACTGAAATAACTCAATATCCCCTTTTTAAAGGGCAATTTTCATGATCCCAGACATCTCCAATTCTCCCAACTATGCATCTTCTAGCTCCTCCCATAACTGTATGAGGCTCTTCCTTGTGCAAGAATAAACCTGTTTTATTGCTTAAGGCCATGTCCTGGTGAGCATACAAAGCTATAAAATGTAATAAAAGTACTCTCTCTGCCTTGTGTGGAATGTGAGCTACTCTACATCTTTCAAATTTTCAAACTTTGATGTCAATCAAAGAGCAGTCACCAACTGAGAATTTTGATATACATACACTAAAAATATACTCTGAGGTGATGGTTGTCTGTCTTTAATACTAAAATAAATTTTTGAATGGATGGGACTCCCACGGATCGCCTGGAACTTGACAGATTATTTAATAAAATGCTTCTTTCCCACTGGGCACCCATCAGAGGTATGGTGCTTCATTATTAGCTCATGTCGAACAGATTGAGTGGAATAACTACTTTTAAAACTTCATATACACCCTTACGATCATCCATCATCTCTATTTTAAAGTTCCCTGCATCCAGTCAGATCGGAAGTTAGTCCAGGGTAGGCTGTTAAGTCTTTTTGCATAGGCGTAAGAGCGGAGCTGGTGTAGCAGTCCTCCTCCCAGAAGTTAGGGAAAACCTACTTCTCCAGCAAAGCTTTGGGAAAATAAAGTTTTTGCGGTAGGCTCAGGCCACTCAGACTAGAAAAATGTCCCGTATGCACATGCTAAAATAGTCAACGTAAAACAGTCATTTTGTGGTATATTAAATGTGCAATGAATGCCATTTAAATTTTTATTGTAATGACCACAATTTTGTTAACTAGCTCCAGGTACCCTCCCCAAACTCTTGGAAGCTTCCTCTAGACCCCACTACTCTCCACTAGGAGTCACACGGCGGTCGCGTGGGTCAGGGTCTCGCGCTCCTGTGGCGCCTTAGGCGAAGCTGGATCATTCCAAACTGTTCATTCACGACAAATTCCTGACCACTAGTGTACCTATCTACGGGTTTGCGAAACAATTGGCCTACTTCCTGCAAAGTCTGGGGCCTTCCTTCCTAGTTCGCGCCCCTCAGAATTGGAGCCATATTGATGTCTCCTGTTTTTATTTCAAATGTGACCTTCAAGGGCGGTCACGTCGGCCTCTGTTGAACCCCTTGATTAAGTTGAGAATCAGCTGTGTCAATAACTGACTTTCTAAGAGACTGATACCAACCCTCCTTGCTGTCTGAGTTTTGGGGATCACGGTACAAAAAGGGCCAGCCTGAGCAGTTTTAATCCTACCGTAACAGCACTCTTTTGAGTCCTATGAATGAAATGGGTTTTAGGAGTATACCCTGACAGTAAAAGCGACTTTACAGTTTTTGACGATGCAAAACTTGTATGGTGATGCTTGTAAGAACGATGTGAACATGACTTGCAATGATCGTAATTTTACGGTTATAAGAAAAGAATGATGGCGGCGAAACTAACCTTTTCAAAGGAGGAACATGTGCATAGAGGACAACTTGTTTATTATTATTCTACAACAATTAGTCATGCAGAGAAAATAACACTTGCTGCGCAGCAAGATTGAACTTGAAGCTATTGCGACAATTGACAAGTAAAGTGCAGAGATATCTATGTATTAAAATAACCATTTCGCGTTCCATATCTGTAATGTCCACAGGATGATCAGGATCAGATTGACATCGCTACACATGTACAGTACAGTCCAGTCTTGTACTGTACTGTACTCACGGACTTCAATAGAAATCCGTGACTGTACTATACTCACATCCTGCACTGTGACTAGGCTATATATATGTACTCATTACAGAAAAATATGCCTGTGACTTAGATTGCACTATACAGTGTATAGAAGAAGAAAATGACTTCGGGAGGAAATAATGGCGACCAAGTTATCCTTGCAACGGCTGGCTACGACCACACAATCAGATTCTGGCAAGCCCACACAGGCATATGTCAGAGAACTGTGCAGCACCCAGATTCCGTAAGAGAGAATTATTTTCCTTTCGGCTTGTAGGCGTGTACCTATAGGACAAGGTACACTGAAAATAGGCTAGGCCTAACGTAAGGCCTGCACACTAACAAATTGAAAAATTGTGTTCGCAAAACTGGTACCGATATATGCAACTCGCGCAGCTAATACTAGTAATAGTCATAGAGCAGGATATAGGAACTAGAGTGCTCACTCCCCGAAACAGCTGTGATCGCATGGGGACATGGCCGCCATACAGTTTGTTCACATGCTCACACACAGCATAGCTTCTTCATTCTTGCCTCCACCTATAATGGCGGACAAGCCCCTATCACTTATCTACATGTAGATCAGTGGTCCCCATGCAATCACAGAGGATTTACGTACGCGGTATTAGGAGTGCGCACTCTAGTTCCTATATCCTACTCTATGGTAATAGTCCAGTCCGTAGAGTAGGATATGCTGCAGGTACAACTGCAGAATCAACGCCTCTCCAAGACATATTGATCGCAAACAGGCTGTTGCTTTATGAAACTCAACAGGTGTGGAGTTATAAAAGGTTGACAGTATTCAGTATCTAATGGTTACCATCACCAAGGGATTGAGACATCCAAAATATTTGTAATAAAGGCAAAAGAATTCTAGGCATTCTCTGTAGGAATCTGTCTCTTTGCCCTAGAGGTTTGAATCTGGTGGCTTACAATGGTCTTCTCCAAACAGTATTGGAATATGCCAGTACTGTCTGGAACCCTCACCAGGTGTATCTATGTGGCAAACTCAAGGGTATCCAGTGAAGGTCGATTAGGTTCATTGTGTGTGACTTTTCTAGAGAGCCAGGATCTTCTTAAAGAGCTTGACCTGGCCTGGTTAGCTGGGCAAGGAAGGCAAAGTAGATTGATTCTCTTTTCTAAAAGTGTTTTTGCCCAGGCTCTCATTCCTGTTGGTTCATTGGTTGTCTTCAGCACCATACTTGTAGGACCTTTCACATGCAGGATCTTCATTTTTATTGGTTTCGATGAAAAGAGAAACCTGTGCAGTCATGATGGTGTGTGTGTGTATGTATGTGTGTATGTTCGTGTGTGTGTGTGCGTGTGTGGGTCTGTTTAGGGCGTGAATCGGGGATACACACAGGAAAAAATACTAGTGAACTGGGGATACCTGTACGCCGCGAAATGGGGATATCCCCGTTTCTAGAATGTCTAAAATAATGCAAAGTGGGGTGTCAGATATGTGCTTACAACTTTACAGATTGATCTGAGGTAATACCCCGATTACATGTTTTAAGTCTTCATTCATGTGTAAATGTGTGTGTAGTTTTTTCGGTATCTCCAGTTTCCTGGTGTGTAAACCTGTAATTGTCCCCGATTCAGTAGGAGGAAGAGTATGTCCCCACTTGGCACATTATTTGTGTATGTCCCCAATCAGCGCCGTAAACGGGTATATGTGTGTGTGTATGTGTGTGTGTATGGGTGTGTGTGTGTGTTTGTGACACTTTTCTTGTTTACACGATATCTCAAGAAGGGAAACTCTGACAGTTCTCAAAGTTAGTAGGTAGATGCCCCATATTCAGAGGACGAACCCTATTGTTTTTGGTGGAGGTCAAAGGTCATTTGGGGTCACCAGGGGTCAAACTCCGAAAACCTTGTTTACACGATATCTCAAGGTAGGAAGCTTGGATAGTTTTCATACTTGGTATGTGGATGCATTATGGTAAGAGGAAGAACCCTATTGTTTTTGGTGGAGGTCAAAGGTCATTTGGGGTCACCAGGGGTCAAAACCTGAAAACCTTGTTTACACAATATCTCAAGGTAGGAAGCTTGGATAGATTTCATACTTGGTATGTGGATGCATTATGGTGAGAGGAAGAACCCTATTGTTTTTTGGTGGAGGTCAAAGGTCATTTGGGGTCACCAGGGGTCAAACTCTGACAACCTTGTTTACACGATATCTCAAGGTAGGATGCCTTGGATAGATTTCATACTTGGTATGTAGATGCATTATGGTGAGAGGGAAAACCCTATCGTTTTTGGTGGAGGTCGAAGGTCATTTGGGGTCACCAGGGGTCAAAACCTGAAAACCTTGTTTACACGATATCTCAAGGTAGGAAGCTTGGATAGATTTCATACTTGGTGTGTTGATGCATTATGATGAGAGAAAAAACTCTGTTGTTTTTATGGAGGTCAAAGGTCATTTGGGGTCACCGAGGGTCAAAGTCTGAAAACCTTGTTTACACGATATCTCGAGGTTGGAAGCTTGGATAGATTTCATACTTGGTGTGTGGATGCATTATAGTAAGAGGAAGAACCCTATTGTTTTTGGTGGAGGTCAAAGGTCATTTGGGGTCACTGAGGGTCAAAGTCTGAAAACCTTGTTAAACACGACATCTCGAGGTAGGAAGTTTGGATAGATTTCAAACATAGTATGTGGATGACTTATGGTGAGAGGCAGTACCTGTTATTTATGGTGGAGGTCAAAGGTCATCTGGGGTCAAACTCTGAAAACCTTGTTTACAAGATAGCTCAAGTTCGGAAGGTTGGATACTTCACATGGTGTTGTATTTAATCAATCAGAAAATCCCTACGAGTTTTGTCAGAATCAGAGGCTGGTTGAAATCACCAGAGGCCAAAAAGCAAAAATTCCAAAGAATTCCCAAGGTCAAATATGAACATGAAACTGTAATTTTCCAGCTCTTTAAGACCACATTCAACCAATGACTGAAAGAAACAGGACATTTTGGCATTATTTGGGATTACACATCAAGTGCTATATTCATCGAAACCGCAATGCATTTGTGCATTCTGGTCATTGGTATGCAAGAGCAAACTGTTATAAATTCACCTTCATACCCCACACTGTGAAGAATTGGAATAATCATCCTTTCAGCATAATGCCTTCATCCATAAGGACTTTGTAACTTATAATGCAAAGCAGATTTGAGTTTTAAACCTCTCACCCTTGCATGTTAATGAATGTCATTTATGAATGTGTCACCATTTTCAAGACAGAGAAAAATTATCACCTGATTTCAGAATGCTTTCTCATTGGCTTTCCACAAGAATGAAGTTGCAGCCAGGTATGAAAGTGGCAGCCTCATACTGCCACAACCTGTCACAACTGGGATGCAACTGCCCCAGTATAAGCATCAGTAATGCCTTCATCCATAAGGACTTTGTAACTTACAGGTATACTGCAAAGCAGATTTGAGTTTTAAACCTCTCACCCTTGCATGTTAATGAATGTCCTTTATGAATGTGTCACCATTTTCAAGACAAAGAAAAACTATCACCTGATTTCAGAATGCTTTCTCATTGGCTTTCCACAAGAATGAAGTTGCAGCCAGGTATTAAAGTGGCAGCCTCATACTGCCACAACCTGTCACAACTGGGATGCAACTGCCCCAGTATAAGCATCCCTGACTAGATGTGAAAAATATCCCCATCACCACTCAAACTGCAATGTACAGTAGGTTGCACATGGTTAAAAGACCTTTCATATCCATAAACAAAAGAGTCACTGACACTGTGCAACAACAACAAAAAGCTGTAGCATAATTTGCATTGTTTTCAGTAATCCCTGAAGTGTTCAAGATCCAAAGAGGTATGTATCTTAATTCAGAATATGATTAAGATTTGCAAACAATTCCAATTTTTTCTTCATAAGGGTATCTTGATCTGCTGTATAAAGTCTGTTGAATAACACAGCTCTTAACTCACCGATTAACTCACCGATTCCCATCAGCAAATGAGGCTGATGGGATCTTGAACACTGGGGCAGGCAGCCGCTTTTGGCTTATATAAAGCCCCTGTCTTTTCTTCAAAATTGGATAAATTTTGTTTTTAAAGCTATTGACACTTTCAGCAGTGACAGCTTCAAGAGGCAGGTTATTCCACTCAGAAATGACACGTTGACTAAATGAGTACTTCCTAATGTCCAACCTACAGTCGGGTTTATAAAACCTGAAAGGATGCCCTTGAGTACGACAATCAGAGCATTGTTCAAAAAAAAATACAAGCATCAATTTTTCTAATCCTTTGACAATCTTAAAAACCTCAATGAGATCTGCACAAAGTCTACACATTTCCAAAGACAAAAGATTAGTTTCAAAAAGCCTGTCCTCATAACTTAAATGAGAAATTTCAGGTATCATCCTTGTAACTTGCCTCTGCACCTTCTGAAGATTATCAATATCTTTCTGGTGATAAGGATGCCAAACTTGACAGCAGTATTCCAAATGAGGTCTGACTAAGGACTTGTACAATCTCAATATATTGTCTTTTCTTTTACAAGAATATGTTCTATTAATGATACCAAGAACCTTATTTGCTGATGCCACAGCCTTAGCACATTGCTTACTCTTCTGCTAACATGTTATATAATGCACCTTTCAGTGTTGATGAAAGATGTATTGCCAAGTCGCTGTCATGTCATTTGTTTCAGACCATGAAGGCATATTCTGGGCTTGTCTACTTCAGAACAACATGGCTTATCAAAACGACTTTTGTTTTCTTTTTATTCCTCAGCAAGTGAATTGCATGGAAATAACACCGGATAAACGGTACCTAGCTGCAGCAGGTAGGCTTCCCACAGTCACATTGATGTTGAGAATATTTGCATCTCTCAAGATACATGCTCATTGATTACAGGTAGTCCTTGTTGAAAGGTAATGATTAGTGAAAAGTTTTAAGCTTGCCTGTTTTCCCAAGTTGCTTTGAACAAGGAAAAGGGCACCTTTTGAAAGAGAGATGCACAGAACTTAGGAGCTAGAGTGCCCACACTCATGCTGTATAGATCTTAAAGGAGAATTCTCGTCATCCCAGACAGTTCCAATTCTCCCAACTAAGCAGCTTGTATCTCCTCCCATAACTGCATATATCTCCTCCTTGTGCAAACACAAACCTACATGTATTTTATTGCTTCAGGCCTTGTTCTGGTGAGCAGACAAGGTTATAATGTATAATCCAAACTCTCTGCATTGTGTGGAATGTGAGTTACTCTGCATCATTTGAATTTTCAAACTTCGATGTCACTCAAAGAGCAGGAACCAACTGAGAATTTTGATACCCCCACACTAAAAATGTACTTTGGGGTGATGACTGCTTGTCTTTACCCTCAGTGGGATGTACCTGTAAGTAAGGCACTTCATATAGGTTTTCTCTTGAGAATCTGAGTAAAGGTAAGTGGACATAAGCATTGTCCATGGTTTTTAATACCAGAACTGGTTTCACCTTTGTGAAGAATCTACAGTAGACTTTACACTGCAGCACCTTGCTACTGTGGAGTTGGATCCCCCCCAACTTTTGAACTATGAAAAGACTATCATCACCTGTGAATTACAGCAATTACTACAAATTAATACTGTTTGCTATAAAAAGTGTGTGTACTGTTTCTACAACATAGCCTGTTAGTAATTCTTTCTTTTCCTCCCAAAATTTGTAGGCTATCAGCACATTCGTATGTATGATATAAATTCAAATGAACCTACGCCAACAATCAACTTTGATGGAGTCTCTAAAAATGTCACAGCTGTTGGATTCCAGGAAGATAACAAGTGGATGTACACAGGAGGTGATGACTGCAGTGCAAAAATCTGGGATTTGAGGTATATATGTCATACTAGCTGTGGTATGTACAGTACTATATTGGAAGAGTCTGTTGGAGTGAGCAGTAGACTATAGACTTATGGCTCCCATGATGAATATTTTCCAAAGTGTTACTAAACCCTTCGACACATTTCTTCTCCAAGTTTGTTACTATAAAAAATTGCAAAAAGATCATGAAGTCCCCTTTTTACACCAAGACTAAATGGGTTTTATTTCATGCCAGCTAACCCTGTGCATTTTATAATTTTGTAATGTGAGTATTCTGTTTAGAGAGGCCTTGATGCTCAGCTATCTTGAAGTTTCGTGCAATGATTGCATCTATTACAGACTTTTGCCCAGAACTGCCTATAAGTGCATAGTTGTTATAGTGTATTTCTTTCTGTCATACTAGCTGTGGTATGTACAGTACTATGTTGGAGCAGCCTGTTGGAGTGAGCAGTAGCTTACTGACTTTTGGCTTCCATGATGAACATTTTCCAAAGTGTTATTAAACCTTGATGATGACAGTAATTTTCCTTCAACACATTTCTACTCCAAAGTTTTTTAACATAAATTTGCAAAAAGATCATGGTTTCTTATCTAAAGACCCATTTTGCTTGTTCAGGTTTTAATGTAGTTCATTTGTACTTTTCGAGAGAGATGGAAGTGTTCACCAGATTAGGATGGCAACGGTCAGAGTGCCTAAAGACTTGTTTTCAAAATGGTGTCTCAAGACTGATGATTTAGACGGTGGGCCGAAGCCCCAAATTCGCTTGTTTCGTGATCCCTCTCAGGGAAGTACTTGGAAAATAGCTCAAAAATCGTAAAAATATATAACTAAAATGAAATTGCATGTTCCCACGCGCAAAAGTTGCACATTTTGTAGATATTAAATGAAATATTAGCCAAAACTTTTAAACATAGCTGTTCACGAACGTGCCTTAAGATTGCGCAAGACTTCGTGTCAGCAACCAATAGCATATCAATTGGAGTACCACATGACCTTGATGGGAATGTAAATATTACGGAATTATGTACATACACCCGCACTAACGCAGGCATGGAACTCTCTTAGTTCGCAAGTTTCTGTACGTAAAAACTTAAAAAATGGGATGCTTGGAGCTTACTTTTGGGGTTAACTGTGCCCATTTCTAAGCCTGCTGGAAAAAGTCGAGTACCGGATTGCTGTTTGAAAGGATCAGACCTGCAGTGAGACCGTAGCAACTAAGAACATGAAGCAGCAATTGTCATATTCGCCAGTCATTTCGCTAAACCAGTACGTAACGTTACACCTATTGCTAGAACATGGTCTGTTTATTACAGCCTACAGTATACAGAGAGTGCGATACACTCTTCACTATAAAGTATAACGTTCAGAGGGCAGTGGAGAGGAAGGCAGGGACATATCCCCTTCAGTTAAGTAAGTTGACTTTCTCAGTGTATTTAAATGGGAGCAGGCTAATTGCAGAATACCCCGCATATGAAACTCTGTTTGGGAAAAGGTAACGTGACAGATTCAAGGCAAAATTGTTATTGGAAAATGACTGGCATAGATGTTTCTGACTAGATTCCCATACCACTATACGAGGATATGCAGTCAAAAGACTATTTTTGTGAGGCACTCAGCAAATGTTCAGTTTCCCTCACAGTCACAGGCTTACTGTGGTGTATTTGGGAAGCTACAGTGAAACACCATGGAAAATTTGAGGCAGCATCCTATGTGTAACCTATGAAGGTTTACTTTTCTTTGAGAGGCTCAAAGATATACAGAATTATGGTTGTTTTATAGAGACTGCATAGGTATGCAGTCATAACTGAAATTCTGTCTCGTAGGGGCTACAGGGATGTGCAGTGACTGTGCATGCAGCCAGTGAAAAAACAGCTGTATCTCATGGGGTATTCTGTAATTGTTTGTTTCTAAATGTAAGATGAAATATACAATTTTAACTGCTTAAGGATAGGCGGTGCTAAGCTAGTCTGAAAGAACATTGCCATCATAGCTAGTTGCTGAGCTTCCCAGGCCCTATTCCTAGGCTTGTGCCTTGTGACATCCATGTAACATCTATTGCACAGCCCAGTCTGAGAGCTGTACTGCTAAATGTCTTGGAAGATGCAGATTTTATATCTTCATTTTTCATTACTCCATTTTTATTTTTCAAGTTGTTGAAGTAAAGCTATCATTGATCAAGGTGGTGCATGTAATATCTAGCCCTTGAACAGGACCCAGCATTATGTTCCCATACTATACACTCCATTTCTAGGGAGTGACTAGAAGGTTTATATGGTCACGTTCAGTGACTAGTAATATTTGAATTGCATGATAATGCAATGCTATTGTGTAGGCTGAGGATGGGCTACCTTCAGACTATAATTTGCCTTAGGCAGACCCAGTAATTACAGTAACTCCCAGGCCTGGTAACTCTGTGGAAATGTGATTACTGTAAGTGTGTAAAACATTGCACTTTAAAGTGCACAAAGACTGGGCTTTCTGAAAGACCCACTTCTAATTCAATGCTGCATGTTTGTTAATGTCTTTCACTGAGACATAAAAGGCTGGTCAAAGTAAACATTGATCAGTGATGGCAAGTTTTCCTTGCAGGTTATACTGATGTATTACATGGATTCATAGGCATATATATATATAGGCTACCATTTGCAAAGTAAAGAGCAGATTATACAGACTAGCCTTTGACTGATAGTCTGTTTCCATGCATCTATAAACAACTGAAGATAGTAGATTTTATGGAGGGGGTTAAGCAGCTGCCGTCTGACAGATACCAATTCAAATGGGTGTTCCTTTAACTTTTGAGAAATGTGGTAAATCAAGAGTCAGATAAATTTTAATCATAAGCTTATGGGCCCATTTGGTTTGGGAGGAGGGCACAGTTTCTTTTGCCCCAAATCTCTGCATTTTGGGAGTTTTGAAAACTTTCAGTGCACAGTGCCCCTCCCCTTCCCTCTCATTTGTCATATCCATATGATTGTAACAATGCTCTGCAGATTTTTTTTTTTTTTTGATGTTGATATTCAGAACCAGTGTTCATAAAATGTCAAAAACAAGTCTTGGCTGCAAGTAACTGTAGTTTGGAGATTGACCTTTGACAATTTTGGTTAATTGCAGCTTCAGAAGCCGAAACACCTGCTGGGAGTGAAATGCCTAGTGTAGCAAGTGAGCAACCACTTGAGTATGTAAGAAGGAGGGCTCGGTCATGATCTATTTATATATCATCCTTTTGTACCCATCCAGTTTGAGATTTGAAGAGGGACCATTTGCCTTCAAATATTGGGGACCCTAGGGACTCAAAGATGCCATGATATAGTCATACACTTCTGTAGATGATGTGAAGATGAGATGCTTTCAATTGGTGAAATATGAAGCAGTGAAAAACAATGAAAACCCTCTCAAGACTGGTACTGTAGTATGTTTCGATGGTCATGGTGTACTCCTAGAATCCACCAACTACTGTGTAGAAATGGCACTCAAAGGGTACTCTTATACAGTATCAATGAAAAAACCTGCAGTTTGTACAGTATAGGAGAGTATCTTTCAGGAAAACTTGCTGGACTGGAAAATATGAGGCACCAGTCAACAAGCGATTGTTATATAATCCTTTTTAAAATACACATGGTCATGAACACTACAGTTTGTTATGTATGTAAGTTATTAATTGTATGGGCAGTTCTTTTATGAGTAAAGGTAGGTGGAGTTGAGGCTGGATATCTGTAGGAATACTGAATAAATCCAGACACTACTTAACCAGTTTTTATAGTCATGGTGATGGTGAAATGTAATAATCCTTGGTGACCTATCAATTCAGCTTGAAGCTCTGCTTGTTAAGGTTTATGTTTTAGGTAGGGTCAGCATGAGGATGGAAACTAGGCAGCCTCTGAAGAAAGTAGAGTAGAATAAGACAGTTACTGATTGAGAGAATGTGTTTTGGGAGGGGGGGGGGGTAGTATATTCGGGTCATTTCTGGTATTAGACCCTCTACACTTAATGTACATATGGAAATGGAAGGTTACAACCAAGGTTCAATGAGATTGTCCTGAAGGTTTTTTAAAGCTTCATCATATATTTTAAAGAAGTATATAAAAGGGGCTGCTGAAAGGCTAGTAGATAAATGATGTAGAACAATGTTGTTAAGTGATTATTGGTTAAATTTGCATGTTCCTACCATCATTTGTGTAGTGCATCTCATATTCAACACACCCTGATTATAAGAGATGTTTGATATTTTCAAATTTCAGTGAACTAAAATTATTTGTTAACATCAGTTTGGCAATTTGTTTTTATCCTGTAAGTATTGTAACTTCAGTTGCTATGGAAAATTATGCCAACCAACCATTCTCTGAATCCTCACCATTTTGGCAGATTTCTCCAAAAAGTCACAAAAATTGTTTTCTTTAAATACATACCCTGAAATACCTATTCACATAACTTGAAGCTTTCACTTTCTCTTTATTCTGTGCTTACACTTTCTTTGCGAGGTAAAGTTATCCTTAGCAACCAAGCACTGAAATGTCATTGAGACATTGTCATTTGAGGTGTTTTCTCTTGATTTCTCTGGAAACTTGAAGGTGGAGAAATTTATCGTTCACGCCTACAATTGAGATTTTGCATCTTGTGTTCATTTCCCAGGGCTTAGGCTGCCATTGCTAGGGAAATTTTCCAAGGTTTCCAACCAAGGTGTATTTTTCATGATTATTTCAAAAAGTGTTGATAAATTGTTTTTATTTTAAAGGCGAATGATATTTCTTCTGCATTTTCATAATTGGAAGTTTGGATTTTGTATTTATTCTACTTTTTGACTTCTGTTGCTAGGGAAAATTTTCCCTAATAACCAAAATAGTGAATTTTTCATGATAATTTCAATATTGTGCATAAATTGTTTTCATGTTGTGAGGGCAATGACATTTCTTTTGTATTTTCATAATTGGAATTTTAGATTTTGTGTTTATTCTGCTTTTTTACTACTGTTGCTAGGGAAAATGTTCCTTAGCAACCAAAAAAGTCTATTTTTCATGCTAATTTCAAGCATGTGAATGAATTATTTTAGTTTTTGGAAGGGAAGTGACATTTTTTCTGTATTTTCATAGTTGGAAGTTTATATTTTGTGTTTATTCTGCTTTCTGACTACTGTTGCTAGGGAAAATGTTCTTAGCAACCCAAAATGTGTGTTTTTCATTATAAATCAAAGGATATATGCAAATGAGACTTCTTTTGAAAAGAAAGTGGTATCTTTTCTGTTTTCCCATCATTAGAAGTTTGGATTTTTGTGTTTATTCTGCTCCATTTAAACGCTACCGTTGCTAGGGAAAAAATTCCCTAGCAACCAAAATAGAATATTTCCCGTGATTACTCATAAATGTGCAACTTTGAAAAGTGGGAACATGTAAAATATGTCTTAGGACATCGTTCCCAATGTATCTAGGTCATTTTTAAGTACTTCCCTAGGGGGGACTACGGAAGTCAAGAAATAGAGCACTTTTCGACCATTGGCCCACCGCCTAATTGTGATGGGTGTAATATTTAATGTATGGATGTTTCCCATTCAGATAAAAAAAAGTCCTATTGGCACGCTCTCACAAATAGGGAGTACCACCTATAGACCCTTTTCCAAATAGCAATTACAAAGGATTATGGGATAGACTTGTTGTGTGCATCGTTTTAATGGCATTTTAATGTGGCCAAAAATGGGGTTTTAAGTTCTTTGGATCCCCAGGTTTGTTGTGAACCCCTTGCAAGTTTCCTTTACCCTCATTAAGGATATGTATGCCAACATACAAAATCGTTAGAGTAAACTTTTTCTCTGTTGTTTATCTCATTTGCAGGTCTCGTACCCTTCATTGTCAGAAAATATTTCAAGTCAATGCTCCCGTCAATACAGTTGCATTACACCCAAACCAGGTGAGTCTGTGTTTGCAAAAGGAAAGTCTGGCGAAAGTAAGTTAACCTGTTGGAAACTGTGGAGGGTTAAAATGTGAAATGAAAAGGTGGAAACCTTCAACCAAAAACATCAGTTTTTCAGCATTACAGTGAAAGAAGTTCCCTTTTTACACCAAAGACTAAATAAATTTTATTTCATGACAGCTAACCCTGTGCAATGTAGAGTTTTGCTATGTAAGTATTTTGTTTGTCATTGAATATTGTTATTTACAAAGCCCAATGAATGTGTATTGTAAATGTATTTCATTCAATATTGCCTTGTTTCCTTACTTTTTTAAGGGGTGTTTATGAATGTGATCCCATGGAGGTGTTCTTAAGTTTCATATCATTCCCAAGAGGTTTTGATGCTCACTTATCATGAAGTTTCATGGATTACAATATTTCATCTATTACAGACTCTGCCTACAAGTGCACAGTTGCCATTATGTATTTATTTCTGTTTAAAACATTTCAGACAACTCCTTCAATATGTCATTCTTTTTGTAAAAACTATAATGCATAAATTGTGGCAACTGTAGAATATCATCTTATCTAGACGATATTACCACCATAATTATTTTTCAAATATGATGCAAATTGTGTGTTATTTTCTTGAATTTTCCAGGGAGAAATGTTTGTTGGAGATCAAAGTGGAACAGTGTATGTGTGGGATATAAGAAGTACAAGGAATGAACAACTGGTAGGTCAATACTCTGTGTGAATGTGATTGAAGTTATACTGGCAGAGATACACATAAGTTAGGTGATTTACACAGTGCTTTGCTAAAAAAAGGTGGACTGTTTGCTTTACCAATGGAAAAGTGCATAGCAGGCATGTGCTTACATAAGAAGGTCATTTCTGATTTGATGATGATGGCAAAAACATTAAAAGTACTGTGCACATTTTAAACACTAAATTATTATTTGTTTATGATCATATTCATACTTTTGGTTAAGAAGGAACAAAACAATTTTTGAAATGTTGAAGGTGTAACTATCTGGCAAATGTATGATATTGAGACTTTTCTAACAAACAGAACAATGTGAGGTAACTTGTCAAGAAAAGGGAAAGTAAGATTTCATAGCAGTATTGACTTAATATTTACCTTGAAGGCAAAGGGGGGGGGGGGGGCGGTAGAGTGCACCTCAGCAGGAAATTTCAGCAATAAAATGAGGACATGCAAAGTCATATCAGTGCAAGTACTAAGTACTTGGCTATCATTAATGTCATGAGGTATCATGTTTGCAAGCAATTCCAAGATTTTCATAGTTTTAACCTGTAACTTCAGGTAATCTTTTACCTCTACCAAAAACAAGAGGATTCATCCAGGGCTCGAAATAACGGGGGCCCGTGGGCCCGATGCTCCTAGAAATTCGCTCGGGCCCGTAGCTTCTGCAGGGAAAGGGGCCCGGTTGGCTCCTAAATATTTCAAGTCTAATTGTACAGTCTGCATGTGAACCTCTCTATCCACAACTCAACGATCTTATATCTCGCACAGCCTGTGTATTCCTATATACTTGTACAGGCACTGAAAACCTGCGAAAACATACATTAGTTTTGAAATCAGTTCACATCGCTCATCAACAGTCTGCTTTGTCACAACACAGAAGATCACTCACGTAGACATAAACCGATATCAGTCATGAGTAATATAGGCCTCACAAGATCAACTGACAAAGACAGTTGGCGGGAATTGAACAGTGCCCTTCATTTTACGGGCAATAACTTCTGGAGTTACGAGAAAATTTTGAAAATGTGGCATTAGCCCAGGGCTTGAAATCTTGAAAAAGGGCACGGCCAAAATGAGGGAAATGGCCGTCGGTCTGTGTTATTTCAATGGACATTTACTGAAGGGCATCACGGCCATCAGAAAGGGCCCGAGGGCCATGACCATTGGTGCCGTCAGGGAATTCAAGTCCTGCTAGCCTACATGCAACATGGTCTAAGAAGGTGTGGACAGATTGTTTTCAGGCTAGTTTTAGCCTCAACTTGCCTTAATCATACCCATACTACACGTTTTCAAGCACGTAAAAGC
>JAIZAY010001183.1:0-19632 GCA_029531755.1 Holothuria leucospilota | reverse complement strand
GAACTTTATTTGTCAATTACTTGTGTGGGTCTAGACCTATAGCTATATTAGGTTTGTGTGATATAATGTACAACATTTTTAGCTGTGACTGGTGGAGAAAGAAGATACGATGAAAGAACTTCCACAAATTGATTGAAACATTGGGTTGATGTGATTTTTGCATTCCAAGAGAATATTCCTTGGGTATTGAAGACTGATTATGATTATTTTTTGGGCAGGTACGTCAGCTGTGATGTTCTTGGTTGAGAGGTGATAAGCAGTCCGCACAACATTAGGCCAAGGCTACTGTTTGCATCACGAGTTGTATGGGCTGGAATTGTAGATTTTAAGTTTAGATTTTAAACCTGAATTTTGGGTATTAAATGTTTTGATTAGTGTTACTTTTTACTAGCAGCAGTGGTCTAGTTAGTTTCATAACTTTATTTAGCTCTTTCACATGAATTACGAGATTCATAGAAATATACGTACATACAATCATAATAGAAAAAAGAAAGAGACTGTGGGTGTTACAGAATCTTGCGAAAGCTTTAAAGCGTAAGACAGCCGGCCGAGATTACAACCACCAAAGTAAGACATCTGTAGACACATGAAATACACAACACTGTTAAAAACCCAAGAACACAAGAAATCAAAAAGAATCTAAAGGAGAAAGGCAATACTATAGGTATGTGACATTACTGCAGATGAATAAAATACTCTTTAAAGCGTACTTTAAAAGTATAATGGATCTACATCTAGCCTATCTAGGCTATCAAAGGGATTATAATTTGCCTACATCATAATTGTGATTAATTATAAATCACCAAGTTTTTGTTAAAATGATCAAATTAGCATTCTTTGGGGAAGTCCTCAAATCCCACACTCCAAGTATATTTCCATAGACACTGCCTACTGGACCCATCAGAGCTAGCCCCTCATTATAGCAGGCTTCTTGCCCCCATTCATTGAGGCAGAGTAAAGTTTTTTTCATTTTAATAAAGTTTACCAGCTGAGAGTACTACCTGTTGTGACCTCTCAGGCCTCAGGACCCTGGTCTAGTAACGCCCTTGAGGTGGGGAACATGCAAGGTCCATGAGGCTTTCATTTTAACAGCATCAGGAAAAAAGGTTTATGTGCTGAAAGTGACATCTTCCACCATTTTCTCAAAAAAAAAAAACAAGGATACACAATATGATCGCCGAACAGCAATTGCCATTAGGTTTTAAATCGAAGTACCACAAATTTTCTTGGAGAATGACTCCCCCTTTCAGAACTTTTTCCCACCAATACAGCTTTTCGTATATGTAGTCTATACAGAATGAAAGACTTATGATTAATGAAGTGGTACAGTGGAATAAATCCCGGCTGAAACTTTTGCAGTGTTTAAAAATTATGGGCAGGTGGAAAAGATAGACTTTGAACTTGTTTTTCTCTAGTTTGATATGTGCCTTGACCATGGTACTACACACATGGTCTATAAAATCACAGTATAAATAGTTGTCCAGTTTAACTAAGGTTATCCATGGTAATTCCTGGACTCTCAAGAACAATAAAATTTATTTTATGGTTGAACTGCATTCTTCTTAGTGATAAGTTGGTCTGTGACTCTCAGCCCTTTTACTCATTTATGCTGTGTTATTAGATGATGCTGAGTGCAGGTAGCCAGCAAGCTTTATGTCTGTACTTCACTGTTAAATTGTTGTATGTAAACAACCATTGATGTCCAGGTGAATGTTTAATGGTCTTAAAGATATCCCTTTGGTAGTAGGTCTACATTCTGGTGGATTTACTTGATTGCAATTAGAAATACCAGGCAATCGCTTTCCTGCCATGTTTACATGTCCTAATAGAATTAATCCGGAGTGAAAAAGGATAGAAGATTGCCTAAAATACTGAAAGCCATTTGAGTAAAAAACTGTTGGCCTTTCCTCTTTCTGTTCTAATCACTATGATTATTCCGTTAGTGTTACGACTGTGAAGCACAAATTATATTATTGACTTGCTGTACCCATATTGTCTTGCTTGTAGGTTCTTGCATGCAATATGTTTACATTTTTGTGTATTGTCAGTAATTGGAAATTTATTGGCAGTCCATTCAGTCACTTTCTACTGCTCTGATCATGAAAATATGTGAGTACAAACGTCTTCTACAAAATTTTGTTTTTGCAGAATGCTCATTTCCGTTAATAATAAGCTACATTTAAGGGATATCTTAAATTCTTGTAAATGCAGAGTTTATCATTTCTCTATGTCGATAGTTTTTTATTTAGAGTTTGGCTTACAGTTGTCATATTGTACTACAGTGGCTTTTTGAATGAGATTCTGAGGACATCCATGAAAATTACAGGTTTATGTAAAAGAAGTCCACACATTAAGAATGAAAAATGGCATGGAGAAAAAGAAGCAGAAATAATTGTGTGACCATTTAAGAACACTAAGTGAGAATTGTTCGTTGTTTAGTCATGTAGAACCTTGGAGTTGGTTTAATTGTACTTTGCGTAAAGGTTGTGTAAGTTTATGAACAGAGATACATAAATTGATTTTTGCCCCTCATGAAAAATTTAATGAAGGTTAGGGAGAAAAAGAATCTCTGAACATAGTCATTTTATTATGACTATTATTAGTGAGCTAAGAATGTCGGGTGAGAGTAGTTCAAATACCAAACCTTCCTTACATTCTTTTTTTATATAAATGCAAAATAATGTGGATACTTTGGCAACAAGTAAGAAGACCATGACATAATTTGTCGAAGTCCTGCTAAGGTGTAATGCAAAGTTCATCTTCTGTAATTTGTTTTGTTTTTTTCTTTTGCTCTGTTGCTGAAGCATGTCCTGCCAGTTGTTATATGATGATTGTGATTTCAGAATACACAATTTAGGGAATGGGAGTTGTGCAAATGAACTATTTTCAAAGAAAATATATATGTGAAAGCTGGACTGTTATAACTAGGAACATCCCTGCAAGTTCAGTGTATTTGGAATGACATAGTGAATTTCCTCTACTGAAGACATATTAAGATGAAGGTTTGACACTCATTTTGAGAATTTTTCTTTTTCCATTTAGTAAGTGTACGCGAAATGCTAAATTTTCAAAAGATACATAAAAAGCTTAAAAATGAAATCCAAAATGGTCCAACTCTGATCTTCATAGAACATTCTGCTGAGCTGAGATATAAAATGTTAAACCTTATTACTCAGTTTCAAATGGATATTAGACAATGCCTTTGATGATGCCATTGTTAGCTTCACCACATTGGTATCACATTACTGTGTGAGGTTTAAAATGGTGCAGATGTCGTCCACTTTTCGACAAAAGTTTTTCAGCCTTTTGATGTGTGGAGATTTTGAGCTGAAATTTTGGGACATGAATTGTTTTGTCCACAGGGCATTAAAACTTGCCTATTTGCATTTTGCTATACATAAGTTAAATTTGGTTTTTAAGCATTATTTGTATTGGCTTGAGTTCTAACTGTGCCTGCTGAACAGTAGCGTTATTCATTGCACTTATATCAGTGTACATTGTTGTGTGTTCATTTTTGCTATCGTGCAACTGCATGTTGCAGGTTGTTTTTGAAATTTGATCTTCAACACTCAGTCTTTGTTCTCAAGTTGCCCATGCTCACATGCCTTTGGGGATACGAATTTGTATGATCATGATTCATTAAGCAAGGAGTTCCATGGGAAACTCCCTCAATTGATCAGCTACTTGATCATGAGACAAAATCTGAATCAACTCTGTGGTCTCAGTTTGGCTTACAAGAAAGGAAATATGGTTTTACCTGTTGTGGGAATATATCCCATTTTGTTCCTGGATATTTGAGATGGTCAGTCAAGTAATTTTCAATACTGTAACTGTTTTGAGTCCACTGCATACCAGCTTTTTTTGAGTCTGGTGGTTTGTTTTGATTAATTTGTCAACCTATGGCAGTGTTTGCTTGTTGGTGTTGTCTGGTGCAACTCCATTACTTTGCATGCTTGAACAGTTTTAATATCATCAGTTTAATTTCGTCTTGCTGCTAATTCAAGTATTAAACTTTACAGCCTTCCTGAATTTAGAAATATGCAATGATATTTGTGATCTTTCCATCAAACAAGTGTCAGTTGCAGTGTTTACATTCCTAAATGTGCTTGTGATTTTTCAATTCGGGTTTTGAGGTTCATTTATTATTATGCTTTCTTTCTACGTTTTGCCTTTGCAGGTAAGAAGGTTTTTGTGAAGTTTTATGAATAAATGATAAAAATTTGGTTCTTTTTGAGTTCACTATTTTTAACAGACAAAAAATTGTGTGAGCTACACACAGCATTGCTGTTCTATTTGTACTACTACCAAATGACTCTCTTTAGCCATTGCACCTTGTTTTCAAAATGTGTCACCATCTTACTCTTTGGTGATCCCAAGCTGTACATAGCCCTCTCATACAACATGCTATCAAGAAAGGCTCTAAAATTTTCAAGGATCACCATTTAATTTGAAGAGCAACAAAAGCCAGGCAATGTGAGTTATCTGAAAGGACTTCACAAATGATTGCCAATTGACGACTTCAAATTAAGTGATAGATGTAGCTGTTATATCTCAGCAATGGATTAAGCTTGAGTTGGATTGAATGAGATTTTTAATGTCTCACCTCAAAATTATATTTCTTTATGCTAGACATTTAATCAAATCAGAACCTTTCATTTGCCAGTGCAGACAGGGTACTAATGCAATGCAACTTCCTCTAATGTCTGCATAAAACAAAACGCATAAAACAAAACTGGTCACAGGTGGTAATTCTGTAGCCTCAGACAAACTTACATCTTTGTGAAGTCATTTTAATATAGCGTTGCAGTATGCATCTGTAGCATCGTTTGCATTAGCATGTGATTTCTGGATCCTGAGATCATCTGCAGTACCAATCACACATGTACTGGGTGTTTGAAGTTGGATACCAAAAATTGCTACGTATTTAGAAAGTTCCAGGGCTTGAAATAAATAGAAAGCACAAGGTCAAATGGCCCCAGGCTAGCAGCAATTAGTCAAGGCACAAAGGCCAATCAAGAGGTAAATCAAGGTCAAAACTTGGCAACTAAAGCACCTTTTATAGGAAACAGTAATAAACAGTAGAATGGCAGCAAGGCCAGTGTGGCCTTTGGTGCTGGTAATTTTGAAGGGCATCAAGGCAAAGTTAGGGGTTCAGAGGTTATGGTGTCCTTTGCCTCAGGTTATTTTACAAGTCTTGTTCCCCCCATTCTGCTGTTGTTGTTTTTGTTATGGAAAGTATTATTTTTGGTTTCCTCATTATTCCATTATGCAACTGTTTTAAGTAATAATGCATAATACTTTAGCTGTTAGGAGCAAATACATGTAAAGCCTTAACTGTAAACTTCTGATTACAATCAGGGTCAGGAAACCCACTCATTGATTAAGATGAATTTGCCCCATTGGGAGAAATGCCACTATTTCAGTAAGCATTATGTAAATTGTTTACCTGTGTGGGGGAAAAATTTGGAGAAATGCTTTCGATTTTTTTTGTTGTGTGTTTGCAATGTATTATTGCTCGCTAGCTCCACACACTTGTACCACAGTTAAAACAAAAAATTGTGGTTTGAGGGTTACTTTTAAAATGGGGGGCAGGGCTTTGCCACCATTTTCAACTTTTCAAACAAAAACTTTTTTTCAGGCCTTTTGATATGTGGGAGGAATTTTGGCGCTGGAAATTTTGGGTACATTGGATTGGTTTTTGGCCAATGTCAGCACATTTTCATAAAACTTGCCTATTTTGGCATTTCTTTTTGATAATACCAAAAGTTAAATTTAGGTTTGTAAAGCAATTTTTTGTAGGGTGGAGTCAAACTGTGCCTGCCTGAACAACAAACAGGTTTGGGGGGTCCTGGTTTTATTTGGTTTCAAACCTTTATGAGCCAAGTGTACTTGTGGTTTGCGGTTGTTCCAGTTTGCTAATCTTGCACCTAAACCATGTTTGCAAGTGCTTGTTTTTGGAAATTTTGATTTCCCATTTCAACACCCACATCCAGTTCTTTGTTCACTCAAAAAAAAAAGGTGGGGGGCTGTTGGGCCCCCCAATCACAATGCTTTTGGGATAAACTTAATTTTGACGTAAAATTGTATTAATCAAGGTTCATTAAGCCCAAGGGGAGTTCCCATGGGGGGGAAACCTCCCGGCATTGAGCAAGCTACTTGAATTTTCCTGAGTAAACAACCCAATTTTTGAGGGGCAAAACTCTGTTGGGGGGGTCAGTTTCTGGATTACCAAGGAAAAAGGAAAAAAAATGGGTTAAAAAAAAACCGTTTGGTGGGGGGGATGTGGTCAACATTTTGTTCCTGGGATCAATTGAGATGGGTTCAAAGTTAATTGGCACAATACCTAGCTAAAAAACTGTTTGGAGTTTTCCCCCCCACTGCAGAGCTAGGGGCAGCTTTTTTGGGTTCTTGGGGTTTGTTTTGATTGGGTTGCAAAACCTATTGCAGTTTTTTTTGGATTGTGGGGAATTGTAAGGTGCAAAAACTTTAAAATTGTTAGTTTTGCTCCCCCCCCCCCCCCCCCCCCCCCCCAAACTTAAAGTGTGAATTAACATCAGTTAATTTTCGTTCTTTACTGTCTAATTAAAGGTATTGTAAAACCTTTTACAGGGGCACCTTGGATTTTAGAAAAAAAAAGATGCAGTGGTTTTAGTTTGTAGGGAGCTGTCCATTCAAAAACCTTGTGGGGTCAGGTTGTTGCAGTGTTTACAATGCGTTTAAAAAAGTTGCTTGTGTTTCTAGTTGCGGTTTTGAAAGGTTTCATTTTATTGAGTATGACTCTTTCCCTCTTACCTTTTTGCCTTTTTTGTAAAGATTTAAGGGGGGAGGTTCTTGGTGGAAAGCAGATTGAATTTAAATGATAAAATTTTTGGGTTACTTGGAGTTCCTATTGTTAAACCAGGGGGAAACAATGAGAAATTGTGTAAAGCTTTAAAACACCACACAGCCATTTGCTTGTTCTAGTTAATTAATACTAAAATGTCCAATAGAATTTTTCTGTGGGGTCTTAGTGTTTGAAAAAATGAAAATAAGTTTTTAAAATAAAATGCAGAAAAAGAGAATTGGTATTGAAAATCAAAAACTTACCGCCTGTTTCAATTTTCAATCGTACAACAAAAATATTTTGGGCCATTTTAATTTTAGGAGGAATAAAAAAAAAAACCCAGGGATTGGTGTTGTTCTAAAATCATCTTTTTTTTCAATAAGAAATTCAAAGAAAACAAGCTTTTTTCCCCCCAACAAACAAACTTCCCAGGGGGGGGACTTCCGTCCGGTTGATTGTGGTTGCTATGGATTTGTCTTCCCAGGGAAGCCTCTTTTACCGTTGGTTACAAGGGTTCATACAGATTGATAACCTTGGGGGGTGGGGGACTTATTTTCAGGGGGGTCTTTAAAGGATTTTTACATACTTGTGGCAAATTAAAAGTCACTAGTTTAAGTGTAATGATTTTGATGGAGGTTTATTAAAAGGGGGACCTATTGGGTTTCATCCCAAATGGTGAAAATTTCCCCTAGGCAGGTCTTCTTAGCCCCCTCTGTTCCAATTTAAAAAAAAAAAAAACAGTTAAGTTTACCTGTTTAACCGTTTACTTCCAGGGTTCTCTAGGGCCACCCTTCCCATATAAAGGCCTGTATTTTAAAAAATTGTTCCCACAAAAGCTGGTGTTAATACTTCTGGATGAGTTACCAACCTTCTTCTGTTAGTGTTGATTCCAGGCGCAACATGTAATTCTTTTCACATAGCTTGGCAAAGGTTTTCATTAAGGGGTCCATATGGAAAGTGCAATCCCAATAGTGATTAGGCAGGTGCAATTACTGGCGTGGAATATCGGGTTTTGCAGGGGTTTGGTTGAGACTCAAAATTATGCTGGGCATTTGCAACAAAAAGGGGACAGAAAAGGGAAACCCAAAATTTTGTGGGGAAACAGGGGGGGCCAAATATTGTTGTTGGCAAAATTTTTCCTCCTAACACAAATTTTTTTTTTTTATGCAGTAGGAAGGGGGCCAGCATTTTATGTGGGCCATTTCCCGTACTTCCTTATAGCTAAAATGGGGAAAAACCCTTTTTTCTGTCCAAGTTGTCCTGTTAAAACCCAGGGTTTTGCAAAGGTATTGGAAATTTTCTGTACACGCCAAAAATTGTAGGGGCCCAATGGATTTTCCGCCCTTCACAAATCATAAGGGGAAATTCCATTTTAAACTTTTCCCAAAAATCCGGCCCAAAAAATTTTCCGGTTTCAAGGGGGCCCCCATAAAAAACCCATTTTCCGTTGATTGATTTTCTTGATTTTGGGGAGGGAGTAAAGTATGTTGAAAACAAGGTTTTCCCTTAAAAAACTTGTTCTGGGTATTATTTATAATTATTACACGGAAATTTATATAAGCGCCCCATTCAATTAAAAAAATGCTCTACAAAAAGATAAGCCGTTACACTTTACGCGGGACTTTAGCCCCCACCCCACCGCAAAAACCCAAAACTCCGAAGTCGGTCGGGGGTCACCAACCAGGTCGGTGGGGGGACGGGGTTGTGCAAGGAGTTTACAGGACTGCGATTTGCAGTTTTAAAGATCAAGTTTTAAAGTCGCCGCACGGACTTCCCCCCCAGTCGGTGAAAGGGAAACCAACATGTTCGTATCTTCCCGGACTTGAAGTCGGGCACCGGACTGTAAAACTGGTTTAAAAAACTTCCACCCAGGTCGCCAGGTCATAAAACTCAGCCACCCCCCAACTAATACGAACTGTGTTGGAGAAAATCCCGATGGATCGGAGGTTTTGAGTTGCGGTGTTGGCAAAAGTCGGGTGTAAGTGTAATACGGGTATCTTAGTTTAAGGCGCCTTTTTACAATACATAGGATAAAAAAATTAAGGTTAAAAAAAAAAAATAAAGGTAGATAAAAGGTTTATAAAAGTTTTTTAACAATGTAAAAAAGACAAATATATGATAGGAAAATGATAAGAAAAGAAAATTAAATGAAGAATTAAAATAATTGGACTAAACTTACCAAAAAATAACTCAAAAAAAATTAAGTATGTGCAAGGAGAGAAACCACAACAAGGTCTAGAAAATAAAAATACCAATTAATCCGGTGGGTTGGGGCAGAGAGAGTCTTAAAAAAATAACCACGGTTTTTAAGTAATTAATTTCTTGAAAAAGGTTTGCGTTATGTCTTAAATTAAAATATTTTTGGCCATATGGGACTTGAGGTACAGTATTTCCATAATGTGGGCCAGCCCAGATAATCCAAAAACGTTTTAATCATAAGGTTGGATGACTTCGAGTTAAAGGCCCCCCACCACTAAGTCAATTTTTTTTTATTCAAATTTGAGCGTATGGGATCTAGGGTGGGGAATATAAAGGTTATGGTCTTCATGAGTGGATGTAACCTATGGGTTTTCAAAGTGGTTAAAGGAAAGGCCTTTAAAGGTAAAGTAAAAAAAAGGGGAATTTTTTAAAAATGTGTGATTCTAAACACGTTAAAGGTAACCAATTGTTAAATTTTCATTACAATTTACAGGGGGGCGATTTATATGGTTGCGGGGACGAGGAGTTCTAGATAACGGGCGAGCTTTGGACACCAATTCTGTTGTGCGTTGTGTAGGCGGTTTTGTTAGAGGTGGGACTGTTTTGGATATACCCAAATAAATAAAAGAATTACAAATAATTCGGAGTGCGAAGGGGAACGTAACGAAGGTGGGATTGCACCCCAAGTGGTTTTTACATTTTGATTCAGTTTTTAAAAAATTTTCTAATTTCTACGCTATGGTTACGTAATATGGGAATAAATAGCAAGGGGAACTTTGAACAATATGATTTTTACATGGGTTCTCCATGGTAAAAAGTGAGAGTTCAAAAAAAAATTAAACTCCTAAGTTTCTTACCCAGTTGATGCCAGGAATAAAAAAATGGTTGTTGGTTCCAAAACTGTTTATGTGCGGGGAGGGAGTTACATTAATCTTTCCAATTGAGTTGTTGGGTGAAAAAATTTAATTAGTGTTCCGGGGTTTTAGGCACGTTTTTAACATAAGTTTTTGTTTTTTACTTCCCTCATCCAATGGGCCCCGGCCCAAAACAACTCGGTTTTGACACCATTTCTGGCAAACTTTGTTCTTGTGTTTTCCCCCAAAATTCCATGGTGATTTTGGGAATCGAACTGTAAAAATAGGAAGCTGTTTGTATTCATCGGGTAGCAGTTGATGAGTTTGACCCTGATGCCGGCTTAATGAGTTTCAACAAACAAATGGTTTGGTGGGGAAAACATTACAATAATAAACATACAAAAACCAATGGGTTTACAATCCTGAAGGGCAGCAAAAACACTTGTGTAACACCACACGACAGTGGATCTAGCCTAACCAACCCCCCCCACTATTAGCATAAACAGCAAAAACAAACTTGGAGGTGGCCTATTACCGGGACCAAAAATTTTTTTGCCGGATTTTTTGTAAAATTCCTACTTGTTTTTTTTTCTGTGATCGGCCAAAAACTTTCAAGGGTGTTTTGAATGGGATTTTAAAGGTAAAATTTGCCACCCATTTTAGGGCTTCCGGTTTAAAAAATGTTCTGAGTATGGGCTTTTGGTATATTGCAGGGCAAAAGGGCAATTTTTCAGGTGGGCATAAGTTTTTGAAGTAAAAAAAAAAAAAACAGTAAAAAAACTTCTTGTTTTTTTTGTTTTGTCCACAAAACTTTTACAGGTAATTTTGAAAAAAAAGCCCGATTAAATTTTTTGTTTAAAAAATTCCGTTAAATTTCACGTGCAGAAAAGAAAAAGTTAAATTCCGTGTTTTTTTTCACGAGTTTTTCCGCGGGTAGGCGGGAAAATTCATTGGCCCTACCAAAATTTTTGCAGTTATTTCACTGGAAAAAACAAGAGTGAAGTTCCCTTTCTGTATTATTGTTAGTTTAATCAACTTCAAATGTACTGGCATCTTTACATCAGGGCAGTTGGAATTTCCAAGGTAAAAACTACATTTAATTTTCGTCTGGATGCCTTCTTGTTTTTCATTCCAACTTTCTGGGTTTAACATCGTGAAAAATGTGTTGGGCCCTGTACAGTAGTGTTATGCAGGCCCACCATGACTGTAGGGAACTATATGGGGATTGTTATTTTTTCCATTTTCTTTTGTATGGGTTGGTTTATGCATTTGGGTTTGTATTAATAGGCTTAAAAATTTAAAAATTCCAAACTTGTAATTGTGTCAAGGTGCGTAATTGATTTTAAGGTTTTTTAACGGTGGGGAAATTGTTTATTTTCTGCGTTTAAAAAATTACTAGTGTCAAGCCCCCCAGGGTAGGATTGTCAAACAGGGTTAATTGTAATTAGGTTTTTCAGGGTTCCTTCTTCCAAAAGGGGGAAGCTGCCCATTGGCTTGTATGCTCCCCCACCCAATGGGGAAATGGGTTCGGGGGAGTGGTGGGGAAAAAGGGGATGTGGAGGGGGGGCAGGTATGTGCCCAGGATGTAAAGGGGGGATATGCACTGGAAGAGGGAAAATTTGATAAAGGGGTGGGGTTCACAAGGATTATGTTGAGACATACGTTCTGTTGGGGGACCGCTAAAACTGGGGTATTTTATGGGGGGCTATTTAACGTTCAGCCAAAAGGTTTGTGTGTGTGTTTGCGGTTGGGGGGGGGGGGGGGGGGGGGGGATGATAAAGGGTGGCGGGTTCCAACGTTATGGGGTGGGAAGAAAACCCGGTTTTTTCATTGTTCCCCAAACCCCCACCCAAGGAAATGGGCCTTGTTAAGGTTTTGAACTGCTGGTTTTGTAATGGGTGGTTGGGGGGGTGGGTGGGGGGGGGGTTAGTATAACAGGGTGGGGTCATATTAATATGGGGGAAGGAAAATTGGTTCCCCTAGGGCTTCAAAACCCACAGGGGTACTGTACCCCTCAAAATTTTGTTTGGTTTTTTGTCAGAAGCTATATGTTTTTTTTTGGGGGGCCATCAGTGGTTAACTTTATGACTGCCTTGAGGGAAAAAACTCCTTTTTCCATTTTGGCATTTGTTGCTTTTTGTCTTTTTTTTATTACTTGTTTAAAAAGTTTGTAACACTCCTTCTTGTTCTTCCAATCCTGGGGAACCCCTGGGGGGGAACCCCCTTCTGGTTTCCTGTGTTAACCTTGGGATTCACCTTTGGACCTTTTTTCTTTACAGGGAATCCATGGGTCTTGCCCAAAGCAAACAAAGCTGAATTGAGGTGTGTTTGAATCAATCCAGGGCAAAGTGTGGTCCCAGGTGTATCATGTGAAAAGGTAAAGTATAAGTTTTTGAAAAGGGGGGAAATTGTTGCATGCATGTACAAAACCCACCCACCTATTACTTTGATATGTGTATTGTTTTATGGCCTGGGACCAATTTATTTCCAGTTCCATTTCATGGGGGGTCCTTTTTTTTTTTAAACACATGATTTTTTCAAGGTTCAAAAATATATGAAAGGAATTGCCCCAAAGCTTAATCTGATTACCTTTTAAATTTCGTGAGAGGGGAAATTTAAACATTTTTTTTTCCCAATTAGGGTTCGAGTTTAGATTGAGAAATTTTATTGGCGCCAGTTTTTCTAAAACAAAATTGGGGTTTTTAAAAGTCGGGGTGGGCTGGGTCCAGATTCATGGATTTGTTGTAATTTAGGGAATTCATTGGATCCAGGGAATTTTTTAGGGAAAAGGCCTGGGTTCCAAAAAAACCAGAATTTTTAGCTGGATAGTTCCCTGGAAGTGGCAGCCAGATAAAACTGGGGGGGGGACTGGGGGTCCAACTTGGGGGCCAAATCTTTTATGGATTGCAAATGTTAAAAAGCCATGCTGTGTTGTGCTTTTTTACATCCAAGCTTGTGTTTGTTTAAAATGGAGATTAAACAAAACATTTTTTTCCTCATGCCCACCCATCTCCCATTTGGTATAAAAAATGGTTGCAGTTACTATACTTTTTTTTTTTTGAAATTTTACTAATATTTCTGATGGTACTGTAACCTGGTATAGAAGGGGAAAATTTTCCGGCAAAAAAGCTAATTTTTTTGGGCCAAAATCTGTTACCCCCCTGTGGTTGTTTTTTGGTGTCACCTGATTTTTTTGGTGGATGTGGGGGGAAGAAAGTTCCGCGGTTTTGGGGCAGGCAACCCACAACATGAGGTCTTGTTACAAAACTGAATGTTGGGTGGGCACAAAGTACTTTTTCGGGGGGTTTGTCTTAAAATTTCGCCAAATTTAGATTTACTGCGGAAACATTTGAAAAAAACCCCCCCCCACCCCCCACCCTGCCCATGAAAATGTTCCTTCACTATTTACAGTATACTAAGATCCAACTTATCATCGTTCCAAATTGGTTGCAGGGAAGCTGGAAAAAAAATATATGTATTTTTTCCCTTGAGCAACCATTGGAAAAGTTTCTATTATTTTTCACTTGGTTTTTTCCCATGTTGCAACCAAACAAGCTTGAAAATTTCTTTCCAATTGCCCAAAAAATTTCCTTCCATTATATAAAAACATTTCCAAAAATTTCCCATCAAGGAGCTTTCCCAAGATTTTCCAATTTAACCACCCCCCCTGCCATAGGCGGAATTTTCCAGTTCCCACATTTTTAACCTATTGGAAAGTTTTACAGGTTCAGTTTAATTTCCTTAACTGGGTATTGGGTTCTGGAAAAATCTGGGCACCAGAAATTTCTTCATAGAGGGATTTGACCAGGGGCGAAAAAGGTTTGTAGAAGCTTCGGTGGGGGGAGGGGGGAAGGGTGTAGGTTGGGAGGGGAAAAATTCTAAAAACTGCTGTGGAGTGGTTGGTTGTTGTCATGAATCCAAATTTTAGGTTCCCAGTCTATGTAACCCATACACACAATTTGGGGCTGGTGTTTGTAAAGTTTAAGGGGAGGAAAAGGCCATTTTCCCTTGTTTTTTTAAACCTTGTTTATCTAGGGATGTGTATGGGGCACCCAACAACGTGCCATGGGAAAGGGGTGTAAAGCTTTACTACTCGTTCATTTGTCGTAAAAGCTGGGGTGTTATAATTTAACCCCAAATCAAAGTTAACAAAACTCGGAGAGGAAAATTTGGGCTTATGCTGACGTTTTTCAGTTGTGTAAAAATTTACTTTGGATAAGGCAAAGAAAAGTAAAAAACACTAACACGTTGTATTCCAATTGGGGGGGCCTGTAAAAGGGGGGGCAGTGGTTCCACTTAGGAGTACACTTACGGGAATGGAAAAACAAAACTTCACTAACCAAGGGGCATTGTAGGGTCACATCCCCTCCAAAGCTAATTAATAAATAAATTTCAAGGGTGTTGTTTTATTGATACTTGTTTTTGAAAGCTGTTAGGGGGGCAAGAGTGGTTGGGTCTGTACACTTTTTTACAAGTGTGGGAAAAAATTATGGTTTGTAAAAAAAAATTAATTTTTTTCAAGGTGGGGATTTTTCTGTGGTTCATAATCCCATAAGGCAAGCTTTTAATTTAAAAATCGGGGGGTAACTATTTTTTTTGACTGGGCTGTTCATTCATTTTTCCCATTAAGGCCATCAGGGCCACCCCTTGGTCGTTGCTATTAAAAAAACTTGACCTTGTGTATGGTCCGGTTTGGGAATTTGGGGGAGGGAAAATGAAGGGCACACAAAGGTGTTTCAGTAAGGTTTTTTGGAGCTGACTTGCTTTTATCCCTTTTTTTTTATTCTTAAAAATTGCCACGGGTAGGCCCCAACAAAAAATTTTATTTGAAGGAAATGGAAAGGGCCGGTTTTTGGAAAAAAACTTTTGCCTTTTCTCCCCCTAAAAAATTTTCTTCTATTACCCTTCTCACAAAACAACTGGGAAGTTAAAAGGACCGGGTGGCCTACAATTAAGGTTGTGTATTTAACAAGTTGGGGGCATTACCACTGGGGGGGGACCTTGTCCCCCCCAGGTAATTTTAAAGTGTTTTTAAAAAAAAAACCCATTTTTGCGAAATTTTAAAACCCTTTTGGAAAAAACTTTAAACCTGGTTTTCATTTTGTGTTTTATTTTTTTACAGAGAAAATCATTTTTGGGGGCAATCTTTCTGTACCTTTTCAAAGGGGAAAATTGGACTGGGGATTTAGCCATTTCCCTTTCATGGAAGGTAAATAGGGCTTTGGTTTTTTGTGTTAGTGATCATAAAAAAAAACTAAGGTTAAAGCTCTTTCAAAATAGAAAAGGCCCTTAGTCTTAAATAACCAATTGAAGGCCCAGGTTTGTGAATTGCCTTGAAAGGAAGGCCCTGTAGTGGTTTTTATTTCTTTTGGTCATTTTATAAGAGTTGTAAAAAAAAAAACCCACTGGGTTACCAAATACTGAGGCAGGACAAAGAACAACTTAAAAAATTAAAAACTTGGAGATTCGGGGCTGTTGGGTTAAAAAACCTTGTTGGAAAAATTTGGAGGGAAAAAACACCCAAAACTATTTTGTTGGTTTAAATTGGTGAAAAAAACCATACATTTAATGGGGCCATGGGAAAATTTTTCTAGGATTTTCCTAAAAACTCTTGAAAGCCTGGGTCTGGGAGGGGACTTGTTACACCCTGTATATTTTCTTTCAGTTTTACCTAGGGTTGGAAAATTGTGAAACTGGTGAGGGGAGAATGGATGGTTTTGTGTAGGGTTGGTGTTGTGTTGTTCTTGATGTGGTCCCGGCGTGAAAATTTGTAACTTCTGAGTTTCTTTCAGGGGGAGGGCATTACTTTTAAATTTGGGCCCTTTTGTCCACAAAACAGGTTCTATTAAAAAAAAAGTGAAAAATGTTGTCAGTGGGGTGTCATTCCGTTGTTCACAGCAACCCCAATTTTTAAGAAAAGGTGGTTTTTGGCTCGAACCGTACCTCAAAAAATTTTCCCCAAAATATTTGTTTATGTGGTTAGGGGGACAGGTCATGAAAAAAAAAAGCATATTCATGAAAAAAAACTTTCAGCGCCCAATTGTTTCCTTTCAAAAACTTTGGGGGGGGGGGGGAACCGATTTAACAATTCGTTGTGGGGAAAGAAGTTTCCGGCAAAAAATCGGTGGGGCAAAAAATGGCATACATTCCACCATTTTTAGCATTTTTCGTTTCAATTTTTTTGGAGGGGGGCCTGTTTTTTCAAACAAAGTTTACACCCAAGCCCACCCCCCCAACCTGTAATTGGATATTAAAACCTAATAAGACTTATTTCCCATAGGAAAACACAAAAACAGGTTTTTTCCTGTAATATTTTTGAAAGGCTTTTCAAATTGTTGGGGTTTTGTGGAGTTTATGGGGCTTTCCCCCTAAAATGGGCCCAACAATTTGGCCATTTTTTGGGGGGGGGGGGGGGACTTATTTTCGCCCAACCCACAATTGGGTCACATTTAGGGGGGGATCAATATCTCTGTAAAAGGTAAATTTTTTAAATACCCAGGAGGCCCCTGTAATTTTTTTGGGGGTGTAAGTTGGTTCTGTTTACCACAGAAGAAATCCAGGGGGGGGGGAATGTTAATTTTTTTTAGGAATTTCTTTCAGTTATGATTTGGAAGAACAAAAGGGTTAAAGGGTTTACTTTCAAAAATTTGCCATTGTCGCACTGAATTTTTTGCGGCAAAACCCCGAAAGCCCATTTTTTGGGGGCAGGACCACACAAAAAAACACACTTGGGATGGAGGGGGGACATGAACACAAGTCATTCTGTATTTTTTGGTTTGGTTTGTTTAATTTTGGGTACCAAAAAGGGGAGTTTCCTACAAAAACACAAAAAGTTTTCAGCAGTAGGTTTCTAAAAGGGTAACTTTTCTGGTTAATTTTTATTTAATTTTCACCCTTTGCAAAAAAAAGCGCTCCGGTTCCGCACCCAACATTTGGCGCCTCTTGGGGGGGTCAAAAAAAAAAGGTCAAATGTGGGTCAAAAAAGTTTCAAAAACAATTCTGATAAATTTTTTTTGATGCTGGAAAAAAAGGATATATCAATTACTCTATAAATTGTTGATATTGAAAAAATCCTGGGGTGAGGGAGGGTTAAAATTTTCCTAATGGATTTGTTTTTTTTTAATTATCCATCAAAAGTCTGTAAGTTCACTTTTTTTTAGTTACCAGGTGGATTGGTGTAAATGTTTACTTAGTTACTAGATAATATGGTTGAGGGGGGGAACATTACGGTACAAAAAAATTTTGGCAACACAAAATATTTTTCCGTGGGTTTCAGTAAAAAGAACCTGTAAAAAATCCTCAAACCTTGTCAAACCTTGTTAAAATTTTTGGAGGGGAAAAAACTTCCTGTTGCTTTCTCTAAACACTCTGGCATTTTTTCCATGGTGTGGTATGTCTCCTTATTCTCTGGTTCTCAAAAATATTCTTTGAATTCAGCAGTTTTAATCTCCACCATTGGTTGGTTTATCCTCTTATGGTAACCCCTACCCAACGACTGTAGGTTTGTGAAAAAGTTAAAAATAGTAGGAATGGGGCTATTTATAGTGGTTTAAGGGTAAGTGATAGTAAGGAAAGTTGATATTTTAAAAAAAAAAAACAAAAAAACAAACCCCCAAAAAAAACCTTTGGTTTGGGCCCCTCCCTTCCCTGCTTGCTTGCTTTTGGCTGTGATTATTGCGAGATCCCTAAAATGTGGGGGAACCAATTGTTGTTGGCGGGGGAACACAATTAGTTCAAAAAATGGCAAAAAATTTGGGCCCATGTTAGGAAAGCCATAAAAAAAACCTTTCCACCCCCAAAAAAACACAAGGGCATTTGAAAAAAAAAGCTTTCCATATTTACAGAACACCTTTTACTATTGGGATAGTCTTTAAATTAGGGTTAATTATCCATTACAGGGTGGGTTGCTGGGATTGTGTATTTGTTGAAAAACAGGGCCACTCCCAAAAATTGGGGACAAAAAAATTGGCCAAAATGTTCATTTTTTCCCACCGATTTGGGCCGGAAAAAAACTTCAAACGAATTTAAACAATTTCAAGGTCCACAAAAAAGTTGAAGGGAATTTTCGCTTGAAAAAATTTTCAGGGATTTGTGCTTTTGTTTTTCACGGACTGGTCTTACACAGACAAAATAGTTTGGGGGGAAATTTTTTTGAGTCGGGGAGCGAGGGGCAAGGCAAACCAACCCTTCGGTATTTTGGGACAAAACGGGGGATAATGGGGGGGGGGGACCCCCCAATTCATATTTTTTCATCCCCTTGTTGCCGATTGAATTTACTTGAAGATCCAACATAAAAAACTAATCTGTTTTAAAATTAGGTCCCTTTCCAATGTGTGTGGTATTGATGGGTGGACCCTTGTGTGTTTCCATTCAGTTTTGCTTTGAAACAAGAATAATATGTAAGTTCCCAGGAGATCTACTCCATACTTATTCTTACATGAAACTTTGAAGATATGTAAAAGACATAGTTATTCCTTGTTGAAAGCAGGACTGACAGATTAAAATTCACACTTTGGCCAATTTTCCAAAAAGTGGCCAACTCCCACATTTGCTTTACCTATGAAAAACTACACCAAAAGATTTTTCATGGCCAAATGTCCAATTTTTGTGCCTAATAAAGAACCAGTTTTAAACATCCAAACAAGGCCACATTTGCCATATGTTTTGGCATTAATTTAAAATGGCTAAACAGCAGCCCTGGTTAAAAAGAAAAAAAGAAACAGAAGGATGAAAAGCAAACATTTTATGAACAAACAATTCTTTCAAGGTTTGGGACTGAAAACTTTTTGCTTCTGGGTTTCTATACAGGAGGAAAGTGGTAAAAGTTGGGAATTTTTGTATGGTCTTGAAAATGCTTGAATTTTAGATTGTTTGATATGGAACAGTTGCCATGTGGTATAGAAAAATGAAAATCTTATTTTACTGCCCACATTGCATAAATGAATAAAACAAACTGCAATTTGTTTGTCCTTCCATCAAAATTAATCATTCTTTGGTCTTAAGTATGGACATGTTGTGTCATTGTTCATTTCATAGATCTACTCCATAATTATTCTTACATCGAACTTTGTAGATATTAAAAGACCTAGTTAATTCCTTTTTAAATCCAGGACTGACGATTAAAATTCACACTTTGGCCAATTTTTCTTCAAAAGACGGCCACTCCCACTTTCTTTTACCTATGAAAAACTACACCAAAAGATTTTTCATGGCCAAATGTCCAATTTTTGTGCCTAATAAAGAACCAGTTTTAAACATCCAAACAAGGCCACATTTGCTACATGTTTTGGCATTAATTTAAAATGGCTAAACAGCAGCCCTGGTTAAAAAGAAAAAAAGAAACAGAAGGATGAAAAGCAAACATTTTATGAACAAACAATTCTTTCAAGGTTTGGGACTGAAAACTTTTTGCTTCTGGGTTTCTATACAGGAGGAAAGTGGTAAAAGTTGGGAATTTTTGTATGGTCTTGAAAATGCTTGAATTTTAGTTTGTTTGATATGGAACAGTTGCCATGTGGTATAGAAAAATGAAAACCTTATTGTACTGCCCACATTGCTTAAATAAACAAAACAAACTGCAATTTGTTTGTCCTTCCATCAAAATTAATCATTCTTTGGTCTTAAGTATGGACATGTTGGTCATAAAAATGTCTTGAAAGTTCTTGAATTTCACATTACCAAAAAGTCAGGGAACCCTAGAAAAGATTAGAAATAGAAAGCTTCTCGGGGCCATTGATTTTTTTTTATTTGGGGGTT
>JAIZAY010000302.1:0-62217 GCA_029531755.1 Holothuria leucospilota | reverse complement strand
AAAATACTAAACATTGAAAACTCGTTTTCTATATCACAAGATAGCCATTTAAGAAGGGTATTATAACATACCTGATACACTGGTTTGTTGTATTCCATGTCTTTGAAATTTAGCATTACTGTACATTGGCAAAGTCAGTGAAACTCCCCTTGGTACCCTAGTTTGTAGAAATGCCCTACTCTGAAAGAATCTGAATAAAACGATCAAAACGGAGGGAATTTAAACTTTACATTTAAACCTACTGTTTCGGATTCCCTGTTGCCTATCAACAGAAATAATTAAAACCAGGATCAAGCCGAAGGTCCTCGTTTCAGAACTGTTTTTGCAAGAATTTTTGTTTTTGCTTTTTGAGTGTTTCCAGAAATCAAGCAACCAATTTTAGGGCAGCAGTGGCATTGATGTAGCAAAGTTCTCTGACACAACTTTGTCAGTATTGAAAATGATTTATTTATTTCACACTTATGTAAAAAAGAAACAAAACAAGCCACATGGTATAGAGACCTGAAGAAATATTACTACTGTACAGCCGAGAGCAAATGAGAAAAACGTATTTTTTGTAATGTGAAACGAGCTTACAAACTACTTTTTTCTTTGTAAAAATCGTCTGAAGCGTGTTAAAAATATTCTATTGAAGTTCAGTCCATTGTCCTTCAAAAGTAGTTCTTTACTTTCATAAATATGGGAACAATACACAGAGAGTTGTGAATGGAGGAGTCGATCGACATTCAATATTAGTATGTTATAAAAATTGAAAAGTCCTTGAAATGTGTTATGCTGTTAAACGATCACAAGCATTGGGCTGATTTTGAGTAATTGAAAATAGGAGGGTACTACACTGTATGTTTTTAAAATGAACCAGTCGTGTAAAAATTTTTAAACCGCGTAACATAAACGATCGATCCGAAATTTCACAACTTTGGTAGCCAAAAAACAGGCCCTTGTAATGGACTAGTCAACCAAAGCAGAGGAATGAGTGATGAAAATACATTTGGTAATATGTTGATTGTTGATGGTCCCTCTAATTTGTTGGAGTGCTTTGTAGACTATTTTCCAAACGTATGTTCACAACTTCTGTTTCAAAACTAGCCTATATTGATAATTGTTTTGTGATCAAAAACTGAAATTGGGTTAAATTTTAAATGTTTTGTATGGAGGCATTTCGATTACGGTATCTGCCTTACTGTATGAAGAGGCTAAAACAAAATTGTACAGCGGACCGCTATCAATCTAATTACTACACTTGGTGTAAGGCAATACGGTCCTGTTATTCTGAGCGATCGGTTCCCAGACGCGTGTAATAATAGCCTTGCCTGTTACTTGGGAAAATGCTGTTCGCGAGCGAGACATGTACACACGAATTGCAGCCCTGTTGGTCTGCACAGTACACTTACAATGAGTTTACCTCAATCAATTAATTTACCAATAACTTTAAAATGGCTTAATGTTATGAGGACCATTGTTACTCTGGCAGGGAGAGTTACTGTAGTGTATTCTGTGACTCAACTTACAGTGAGTGAGACAGTTTGGTCCGGAAATTCATCATGGCTCGAAGCTGTTCGATCGCACAACTATAGTACCGTAACTCATCTAAGTCTGGCTCTCTTGATTTCGAAGTGTCCACCGTAGACAGTACATCGCAGTTACTCGAGCACGATCGAAGTTGTCAAAAATATCGATGATAACTTATCTCAGTGGTCATGCAACCCCTGATCATGAACCTGACGTGCAAAAACCTGAAAATACAGCTCGAAATATATTTCTACAGGCTAAGCTTCTTTTCGAAGGTCTTTCTCTTCTGGGTAACTTCTGCACAAGAGGCTTGGCACTTGTCACATTGCCTACTTTGTATGAATACATACAAGAAGTTGAACCCTTGCTATCTCCTATCCCTAACCCTAATCCGTAACCCAAACCCTAGTTCTAATAGCAGCTAATCCTCACCCTAATCCTCATCCGAACCCTTAATCTCATTCTGTATCTTACTCGAAACTTAATCCTACCTCTAACCAGGGAGCTGTTACCACCGTAATAGCTCCCTGCTCTAACCGAAGTAAATTTATTATTTAACAGGGATGTAAGTTTTCCGTATTAATACGGAATTCCGTATTTTTAAAAAATCGACTGATATTTCTCCCGTATTCCTGCCGTATTTTTGCCGACTGGAAATACGGAAACTAATCTGAAAACATTGGAGGAAGTTTTGTTGAAGTCCAAACAGAAAAATACGTAAAAATAGTAGCAAACTGAACGGTGCTTCTCTATTACTGCATCATGTAAAATGAATATCTGTACCGCTTACGCCGATACCGGCGTGAGCTCACTCCGTACTGTGCTGTAAGTACGTTGTGGCATGGCAAAATTGCTGCAAGTAACTTGCGGCTCGCCTCCTCGCGGAGCGAAGTCTGTTTGCTCAGCTCCTCAGCTTCCCAAACGAATAGAACGGGATGTGACTGAACAAGGAATATGCCGTAGAGTCTGCTACCTAGGCAACGGCTCGCCCAGCCCGACGTGTCCATTTCGAAAAAAGCTAAACCCGTACTTACTTCAGTGCACAAGCCATGTAGGATATACCGTACTAGCACTAACTTAAAACGCGTGCGCTGGCTTCGTGTACGTACGTACGTACGTGTACAATATCGGCGTGCTGTTGTTAAATCAATAAACATCACCGACGTAGCTAGCTGCTTCGTTGCCGTTTCGCGTTGTATTGGACATTCATAAATACTTTTTGAGAATGCTGGCTTGTGATTGGTCAGTTACCCATGTTCTAATCCAGTGTAGAGACATAGGGTGTATGGAGAGCAACTTTTTGATCAACATGATTGTAAACACAGCTCTAACACTACAGTAAACTGTTTGCATAGGCTAGGTAGGCCTGGGCCTTCAACTGTAATTTTTTTCAGTAACTGTCCAAATTATAAATAATATATTTTGGTTGACAGCAATGTTGCACATCCAAACAAATAATCAGCTTCTAGGCTACAAACGATATTTCAGGCCTTTTCAGAGAAATTAAAGTGATTTCACGCTGAGTAAGGTGTTTTACAGGCCTAGGCCTAGGCTCTAACGTTAGCTTTAAAAGCGTGTCAAACTATCGTGCGTCCGCTTGATTTTGGTACATCGCCGATAAGAAGAAATTATACAGCATTTCTTACCTCAGTAATAGACCTTTATCTGGGATGGGTAATAATATAAATACAGTTGTAAAATGAGTGATGAGCACTCACTAACCTTAAAACTCATCTTTCATATTCCAGAAAGATAGCGTTGGCCCCACGTATTCTGTGCACTATATTTCAAAGAAATATAGCTCCAAAATCAAGGGGATTTTCAATCGAAGAATAGAATATATGCTATGGAACCGATGGCCGGGGGCTACTGTCCAATATGCCCAGGCCTAATGACAAAGTACTGAATCAACAAACCTTATCCAAATTGCGGTATCCTACATTCTTTTTGTACGAAAAGCTCAACGTCAGTAAAGAAATCTGTCTGGTTTAAGTTCCACTCGTAAAGAACAAGCTCTCTGCGATGACATTTCCAACCACTAACGTTAGGTCTAACGTTAACTTACAGCACATGTCAAGCAACTAACGTGAGGCCCTAGCACATGATAACTGTTCTGGCTAAGCACGCTGGTTTTACTTTGATCCGAAACAGTATCAATATTGTCAGTGCACAGATGTAAACAGTTTTAGATCACATTTGAAAAGTCTCCTTTGTATCACAAAATCGCAACTGATGGAAATTGCTTGCAAATGACACTCGGGTAAGGAGACTTCGTCTAGTACGAGTCTAATTCGAACTGACTCACCGTTCGAAAACAGCGTAACGATAAGTTAGTAGCCTATAGGTTAAGGCTAGGACAAACGTTGGCCTAACGTTATTTGTTTTCAACAACGTAGCAGCACGTTAGTGTGTTGAACGTCACGGTGAGCAATATCGCAAAATCCACATATCCTCACGCTAGTAAGTCCTCCAAATGTAGTTTTAATGGAACTGTCAAGGCGGAGTACATTTCCAATTCAAACAGAAAAATCGTTTCAAATATGACCTCGCTCAAAATATTCCAAAAAATCCACATTCGAAAAGAGACGTCACAAAGTATGGCCAGCTAGTTATATAGCCGGCCTACATATTACATAGCTCGTAATTTAGCAGGCAGCCTATAGAGCTTATGCACGTGACGTCAGCGCGTTTCAATTTGTCTTACTGGATGGAACTGCCATACGTAGTAGGTGTGTTAAAGAATACGCGCTCACGACAGCACCTTAGTAACAATTGTTGCACAATGTACGCCTGGATGGAAAAATAGAGAAACGTGACGTAGGTGCATAAGCTCTATACACAGTCTTATGTGCACTCAGCGAAAATTTAGTCAGTTTGGGAGAATAATTCATGATCAATGGAAAATCGTTAAAAAAGCAAGCTTTTCCACTTTTAAACGTCTCGAAATTAAAGTATTTATGAATGGGAATAAAGTCATGGTGCCCATGTCTCTACATCAGATTCGAACAGGCTATGACGTCACGCATATAGGCAGAGACCCTCGGCTTCGCCTCGGGTCTCTCAGCCCATATGCGTGACGTCATAGCCTGTTCGAATCTGATGTAGAGACATGGGCACCATTGACTTTATTCCCTAAATACAAATGCGGTTGCTTCGAGGTGAGAGAAAGATATTTCAGTGATTAACGCTCAAAGAAGGATGTTTATGATCGTTCTTGAAGTATATCATTGGTAGGACCATGGAACTGGTTCATTGAACTTAACTACCATCTTAAGATGTGGTAGCATGGAGGGTTGGAATGTTGCGCACTTAAGCAAAATATTGGAGATTACGGAGACAAAGAAGGAAAAATAATCGAAAAAGACACGGATATCGACTCGTGCATTTCTTTTCTGTAACCTTACTTGCGAATTTCTGGTGATCAGCATGATTTGGTGAAAATTTTGCCATGTTTTTTACAGGTACCGTGAAGGGATTTCGAATCATGAGAGGCCGGTCGTAATGTTGCGCACTAGGGTAAAAAGGGCTGCTACCCAGATAGCACACTTTGTTGGACCAACATTGGCAAATGGTCGGCAAATGTTGGCAAGCATTGGCAATAAGTTGTGTTGGCACATAAATGTTGGACCAACGCAAGACCAACCTATAGTCAACAACTGTTGTGCACTCTAACATTTTTCCAACGTTGGGCCAACATTTACCAAACAATTGTTGGGTTTCATTCATTGAACCAATGTTAGGCCAACATAATCTATCCAACAGTAGGGCTTTCTTCGGTCAAACAACATTGGGCCAACATATACCAACCAACTGTTGGGTCACATATATTGAACCAAAGTTGGGCGAACATTAGTCAGCCCAACTGTTAGGCCTTATTCGTTTAACCAACGTTGGACCAACGTGCACCAACCAAATGTTGGGCCTTATTCGTTAAACCAATGTGGGGCCAACATGTACCAACCAACTGTTGGGCCACATTCCTTTAACCAACGATGGGCGAACATTGCCCAGCCAACTTTTAGGCCTTATTCGTTTAACCAACATTGGACCAACATGTACCACCCAAATGTTGGGCCTTACTTGTTAAACCAACATGGGGCCAACATGTACCAACCAAAGGATCGGCTACATTCATTTAACCAACGTTGGGCACACATTGCCCCGCCGACTGATAGACCTTATTTAGACATTATGTAAGAAACCAACGTTGAGCCAGTTTAAAGTTACCAACTGTTGGGAATCATATATTGAACCAACGTTGGACCAACACTTAAATTTTTTTTAAGTTTCTGAAGGCCGTTACTATCATACAGTAATAAAACAGTATCAGAGAATTTATTTATAGGCCTGTCAAAGCAGTAAATAGAGGTTCAAAATTCATCAGCGGCACTTATCTGTGATTTATCATGTTAAATATAAAAGATCAATAGTGTATGTTACAATTTGAAAGAGTTTAATTATAAGTCATCCCTCGACTGATGTGCTGAATCTGGAGAACACTTAAAAGTCGGTCTACAACCTATGGTTGGCCCAACCCGAACACTGGATTTCGGTGATGGATTGCTAAAGGCCCACATTAGTTTCGGTTGGCCAATGGTAAGCGGCCCAATATTGGCCCAACAATGTACCACCGAAAAAATACTGCTCTCCCAGATAGCACAATACATTGGACCAACGTTGGAAAATAGTTGGTAAATGTTGGCAAGCGTTGGTAATGTGTTGTGTTGGCAAAAGAGTGTTGGTCCAACTTAAGACCAACATTTTTTGCCGCCCGTACGACATTACAATGTTGCACTAACGTTGGACCAACGTTTAGCACCCAACTGTTGGATTTTATTTACTTATCAAACGTTGGGCTAACGTAAGACGGCCAACAGTTGGCTTTCATTCCTTTAACTGACGTTGGACCAACAAAAGTCAGCCAACAGTTAGGCGTAATTCATTTCATCAACGTTGAGCCAACGTTAAGCACCCAAATGTTGGATTTTATTTACTTATCAAACGTTGGACTAACATAAGACGGCCAACAGTTGGCGTTTATTCCTTTAACTGACGTTGGTCCAACAAAAGTCAGCCAACAGTTGGGCGTAATTCATTTCATCAACGTTGAGCCAACGTTAAGCACCCAACTGTTGGATTTTATTTACTTATCAAACGTTAAGCTAACGTAAGACGGCAAACAGTTGGCGTTTATTACTTTAACTGACGTTGGTCCAACCAAAGTCAGCCAACAGTTAGACGTAATTCATTTCATCAACGTTGGACCAACGTTAAGCACCCAACTGTTGGATTTTACGTACTGTACCAACTTTGGGCTAACAGTAGACGGCCAACAGCTGGCTTTCATTCCTTTGGCTGACGTTGGATCAGCAAATGTCAGCCAACAGTTGCGTGTAATTCGTTTCTTTAACGTTGGCCCAAACTTGGATTTTATTTACTGCGCCAACGTTGGACTAACAGTAGTGTCATGTAGTATGTATAATGGGCCCTTCAGTATAAATTGATGCTGACCGCCATTTTGCTGTTTCTCAGTAAGATTGCAGATTATGGTGCAATACCTCATTTACATAATTTTGAGACAATGCACACGACACCTAGTCTGTCTGGTTTCCCCCTCCACTGTGATTGGCCCTTGTTGATGGCATGGTACTTTCAGCCAATCCGAGACCTATCCCACAGTAGTAACAGACTTCCTACCATAAGTCGGAAGCCTGTATCCCACGCCACTCGTGCTGCAGACCTCGAAGCAGAAGCATGTAGTCACTTTTAATTTCGGAGCATGTAGCTCCTTAAATCTTTCTTGTATGGCCGGCCAGTAATTTAAGTATAATTCATCACGACGTACCAATCATCTGTAAATACTTGAATTGCGACGACACTAATCACGAGAATAAATCGTCGAATAATTGCAACAGAAATGTCTTGTACTTTGGTTCTTTATGGAGCTTACCCCCAAGCCTTCGCAGAAGCGATTGGCCCTTAACAATATCTTTATACACGGTGGAGCCGCAAGGCTTTTAATATCTTACAGTAGGCCTATAGACAAACTTCAAGTTGCTGCTTTACCTTAAACCGTCTTTGAACAACTTCCATGAAATCAACCGTTGGTCCATATGTCTTCAGCCAATATTGAGCCAGCCATATTTAGCCAACCGTCGGTAATTATGTAATTAACCAATATTTACCCAGTTTTAATTAAGTAACAAACTGTTGGCATCACTATTGAACCAAAATTGGACTAAATCCTAAAACTGCTGAAATTTCTATAGGCCGTTTCAAATAATGCCGTAATAAAACATTCACTATAAGAGACTTCATAGAACTGTCAAAACAGTAAATAGGTGTTCAAAATTTCTTCATTGGCGCTTACCTTAATATACCGTAATGTTAAATGTAGAACAGCAACAGCGTATATGTGAATTGAAAGAGTTAAATTAAAAGTCACACCTCAACAGATGTGCTGAATTTGAAGGCTACTTAAAATTCGGCCTACAACCCATGGTTGGCCCAACCCGAACACTGGATTCCAGTGACGGGCTGTTTAACGCTGACATTAGTTTCGGTTAGGAACCGGTAAGTGGCCCAACATTGGCCCAACCATAGTCCACTTAAATAATATTTACCCGATCATTTTGGCATCAAGCCAACCTCACAATTCCTTTAATAGCAGCTGTTTCTAAATTTTACATTCACAGTGAATATTTTGCAAAATGTTTACTTTTCTAGTAGAAAGTTCTGCCAAGACAATTTAAGGAAAATGTTTAAATGCTAAAGAATTATGTTGGAGCACCAGGTTTATACACCTTTCATCTGAATGGAACATTCTTAATTTTTAATAGCAAATTTTTGTTTATCCCTCAAGACAGGTCTGATTGAAATAAATTGTGACTGGTAATGGTGAATTATTGCAGAAAATCATGCTTCTCAGTTGTACAATGCAACTAAAAGAAGGCTAAATTGGAATATCATGAAAAAAATTGTGTTATTAGGGTTAATAATAACAAAGACGTCTCCCTTACTCAAAATCCATATATGGCCCAGATATGGGATTTCATATCTGGGCCAGATATGGAATTCATATCTGGCTTGTACAAGAATTGGGCAGATATAACTTGCATTATAATATAAAGGCCATATATGGCCCAGGTCAAAGTTTTCACTTTTATATGGCCCAGATATGCCCCATATCATGGGCTACTCCATTTCTGGCCCATATATGGAAAATCCATATATGCCGACATATAAAGAGATTTATATCTGGCCCATATCTGTGCCATATCATGACCCCCATATAAAACTTTATATGGCTCACTCTTTATATGGCCCATATATGGAAATTTATATCTGGCCCATATCTGCACCAGATATGGAATTTATATCAGATCGGATAAAAAGTTAGGCAGATATAACACAGATCTAAACCAGAACCAGATCTAAACCATATATGGCCAGATAAAGTTCTATCTGGATCAAGCCTTTATATGGCACAGATCTGTTCTAGTTAGGAATCATAGTTAGGACTTATAGTCCACACTCCTCATGGAGACTTTGAACACCAGAAAACAATGTTTAAGTGCTCCATGAATTAGAATTTATTGTAAGTATTAGGTTGAATTGACTTAAGTACATAAATTCAACTTATTTCATAACAGTGAACAGAAAAATGCCTTGAAATTTCCTATTTTATGTAATCACAGTGATATGGGCTTCTTATTTTAAACTTAATTACGTATTTGACTCTAAATTTTGTTTACTGCGTGGTGCATATTTTACTTTCAACTTCCTAAATCATGAAAAATGTAGGTTTAGATACAAGCTCCGCCCAAATATGCAAATTATTTGCCTAAGTTCACTTAGTACACTGCGATATTAACAGAAGTGTAGCCACTAAATAACTGCAATGTCTGGGAAGGTGATGCTGTATCCAAAACATGTCTTAGTTTGTAACAAGCATAATCCAAGAATCAAATCAAATTAATAACAAAACAAACTAACAAAATGCTCATTTGCATATCTAGCATATCAAGTTATATCTGGCTTGATATGGCCATATCAAACTTTATTTGCATATCTGGAATTGCATTGTATCAAGTTATATCTGGCTTGATATGGCCATATCAAACTTTATATACATATCTGGATCATGATTATATCAAGTTATATCTGGCTTGATATGGCCATATCAAACTTTATATACATATCTGGATCACAGTTTTATCAAGTTATATCCAGCTTGATATGGCCATATCAAACTTTATATACATATCAGGATCACGATTATATCAAGTTATATCTGGCTTTATATGGCCATATCAAACTTAATATGCATATCTGGGTTATGTTTTAATCAAGTTATATCTGGCTTGATATGGCCATATCAAACTTTATATACATATCAGGATCACGATTATATCAAGTTATATCTGGCTTGATATGGCCATATCAAACTTTATATACATATCTGGATCATGATTATATCAAGTTATATCTGGCTTTATATGGCCATATCAAACTTAATATACATATCTGGATCACAGTTTTATCAAGTTATATCTGGCTTGATATGGCCATATCAAACTTTATATACATATCAGGATCACCATTATATCAAGTTATGTCTGGCTTTATATGGCCATATCAAACTTAATATGCATATCTGGGTTATGTTTTAATCAAGTTATATCTGGCTTCATATGGCCATATCAAACTTTATATACATATCTGGATCACCATTTTATCAAGTTATATCTGGCTTTATATGGCCATATCAAACTTTATATACATATCTGGATCACGGTTATATCAAGTTATATCTGGCTTTATATGGCCATATCAAACTTTATATGCATGTCTGGATCACCATTTTATCAAGTTATATCTGGCTTTATATGGCCATATCAAACTTTATATACATATCTGGATCACAGTTTTATCAAGTTATATCTGGCTTTATATGGCCATATCAAACTTTATATGCATATCTGGGTTGTGTTTTAATCAAGTTATATATGGCTTTATATGGCCATATAAAGTCTTTAATAAACCAGATATTTCCAGATATAAAGCCAGATATGGATTTTGAGTAAGGGCTCACTCAATATATATAACAGCCAAACGAACATTCACATGATTTATATTAAAATCCTACTGCTTTTAAAAGTGGCTAGCTCGAGCATGTAAGTAGCAATGCTGGTAGCGTTTAAACTTGCAGAAGGTAACTTCTCTGAGATGTTTCATTATGGTATCCCATAATGAGCAGTTATTTGAGGGAAGTTCTAAAAACAGGCATAATGTAGTTGGCCCAACATAATGCCAACTATGTACAACTTGTTGCTCCTTTGGCGCAACAGGTTGTAGGATTAACGTTTTAACAACGTTGCAACATTGTCAATTCAACATGTTGGGTGGACGGTGGCATAACGTTGGTCCATTGATTAAACAACATATTGGGCCAACGTTTTCGAAATGAACAGCCAACCTTCAAATAACATTTTCCCAATGTGCTGCCAACAATACCTACAACATTCTTCCAACGCTGATCCATTGTAACAACAACATATTGGATAAAAGTTGTTGTAATGTTGGCCCTGTATTGCAGCAACTTGCAGGATTAACATTGGCACACCGTTGAGCCATTGTCAATTTAACATGTTGGGTGGACGGTGGCATAACGTTGGTCCATTGATACGCCAATATATTTGGGCCAATGTTTTCACAATGAGCAGCCCAACCTCAAATAACATTTTCCCATGTGCTGCCAACAATCCCTACAACATTCTCGTAACGTTGGTCCATTGTAGGCCCCAACGTGTATTGATAAAGATTGTTTGTAATGTTGGCCCTGTATGCAACAACTTGCAGGATTAACGTTGGCCACAACCGTTGAGCATTTGTCATTTGTCAACCATGGTTGAGGTGGACAGTTACACAACGTGGTCCCATTGATAAGCCAATATATTGTGCCAATGTTTTCACAATGACAGCCAACCCTTCAATAAATTTTCCCAATGTGCTGCACAATACTACAACTTCTTCCACTTGGGGTCCTTAAACCACAGCAAGCGTATTGGATAAAAGTTGTTGTCATGGTTGGCCCTGAAATTGAAACCAACTTGCAGGATTAACTTGACTCAACGTTGAGCCATTTGTCCATTCACATGTTGGGTGGACAGTGGCACAATGTAGTCCATTGCCTAAGGCCAATATATTGGGCACCGTTTTCACCATGAGCGCCAACTTTTCAAATAAACATTTCCCCTAATGTGTTCCAACAAAAACCCTTCAACCTTCTTCCCACCAACGTTGGCCCAACGTTTTTGTGCTATCAGGTAAGTACCTCGCAACGACCCCATCCTACGGTCAGGGAAAAATATGTTTTGGTAGATACAGTGATGGAAAAGTATTTGTGTCTCTAAAAAAACACAAATGAGTCAGAAATTAGTACAGTTTTGTTGCCACGATCATCTCGATTTTTTGGTCCTGATTGGTTTGACCATGCCCATTTTTCAGGCACATGACTGCCCGCATGGAACTTAATTTTTTGATAATTTAAATCATAGTCAAGGTCATTAATTTAGCCCTTTAGGGCTAGGAATTATCATTGTTTGCCATGTTACTTTTGTTATTAACTGAATGTTATACCTCATGTGTATGTTTTGTGGGAATTGTCTGTGTACAATTGCATGCAGTGGAGAATCCAGGAAATTCGAAGGGTGAGCAAACATTGATGTATCTGCGCAACATTTGTATCGCGAACTATCACTGTGGTATCCTAGTATTAGAGTACTATTTTTAGGATAACTGTCACTTAGAGGCTAGGCCCACACGTGTATTACACTACAGTATAACCGAATTTACGTGCTGTAAGCTCCTTGTGTTTCTTCTTGTTGGCCTATTTGCACATAATTGAGGTCTGCTGCAACTGTGTAAGGAACAATGGAACTCGACAGAACAGCAGACATTAAGATTGATCAAGGGATCAAGAATAAATGGAACTGGAAGTGGACAGAATTAATTTTATTTTTTGATTTTATTTTTTTATTTAACAAAATTACATGTAACATTTGACAGTCTAAGTGAACCAAAAATACCATGAAAGTGGTATTCTCTGGGGCATAACTGTACTTCAGATAATGAATTTACAGTGCACCATTTTGCATCTGAGTTCCCTCCTGACACCCCCTCCCCTTATACCCCACCCCCAGGACGGCGTTCAGCCGTAAAACCTACTATTTTCAGTATTCTTTTTACCCTGCACTTACATCCCTGAAATTAAGGTTAAGGGGATTATATTGAACCTTCCGTCTATTGGGTATCCCCTCTTGTAACCTTTTTCGTCTCTACAGTTACCATACTTCACAAGGTGAAGCGTACTCCAAGAGCTACAGGACCAATTAAAATGTTTTAAATATTTTTGGTCGCCTTGTGTTTCAAAATATTTATTTGTTAAAAGTAGTGAAATGAATGGGAAGACTTCATATGAATATTACGACAAAGTTGATCGTGTAAACTTCTCGTAATTTTGAAACACTTTTAGGTGTGGATTATTAGTGATGGTCCGGGGTTTGAGTCAAGCATCATCTAGATAGAGGTCATGCTAATGCCATTTTCGGTGGTGTTAGGCTACGTCAAGGTTGACAGTGTGAGACTGTTGGTGGTGCCAGAGTTGAAAAAAAAGTCTTTTTGCTCAAGTCAAATCCCAAGTCATATATAACTTCAAGTAAAGTCTCAAGTCATTTGCCTTCAAGTCAAATGACAAGTCATTTTCCTTCAAGTCAAGTCACTAGTCATTTTCGCTCAAGTCAAGTCACTAGTCATAATTTTCAAAATAAAAATGCAATAAGCCTATAAACCAGACTGCAGTTCCTAGAAACAGTTTTAATATGAAGGTAAGGTGATAAACCTTGAAAACTTAAAACAAAAGAAGTCAAAGGTTGACATTTAACAAGATTTATGAAATATGTTTTGTCCATACTAAAGAAAATCCAAGCAACATCTTCTGAGCATAATCAATCAATCACATTTATAAGCATAAAACACTCTAAGTAGCTACCACTTACGCTAAACAAGAAAAGTTAAGTTCTTATAGCAATAAGATCGTTTTCAGGTGCGGATCCGAGGGAGGGGCGGTTTTTCCGGTCGCAGCCCCCTTTTCGGGACAACTTCCTTTTTAGATGGCCCCAAAGCAGCTGTACGTTATGTACATTTCTTATTTTGATTGTTAAATAACAGAAAATACCATTTAAGTGTCTATATTTTAAGTTTTTCCCTAGACTAGCCCCGTTTCGAGACTTCGTTCATTTTACGCTGGTAGGTGCAAACTTTGCGTTCATAGAGGTAGCCCCGCTCTTGTGAAATCCTGGATTCACCCTAGCTTTAAAAGTAAGATGGATATTTCCCATACACAACGCCACTCACACTTTCCAGTTTTATGGGCATCCTGCATAGATGTTTGAAACTTTTTTTCAGTGTGGTGATAGATATTCTCTACACCTGTGAAAAAGTAACCCACAAACTGAATGCATGCTAAAATCGTACCGGAGGAACAAAGTAGAAATATGCCTGATATTTCTCTAAAGATTCGATGACGAGTGAAGGTGTTGGGGGGGGGGGTGGGGGGGGGGGGGGGTGGGGGGGGGGGGGGGTGGGGGGGGGGGGGGGTGGGGGGGTGGGCGTGGGGGGGGGGGGGGGTGAAGGTTTGCCTCAAAAATCGGTTCCCACCCGCCCATGTCGGTTGCGCGCCGGACTAAAGCCCCCTCGGGCGACCATTTTAATCGCCGACTTTGCTTTGGAGAAAAAAATTCGAGCTTCTTCTGCCCCCCTAGTTTATAGCAAAGGGTTTCCAGGTGAAACATTTCCAGTTTAAGATAAGTATAAAAGGGATACCAGTGGAAGGTTTTATGTTTTAATTGAAGGCATTTGTATTTTTGGGAGAGATACATTTTGTCACCCCCAAATGTATAATATAGGTTTTTCCTTTAAAAATCAAGTGGGGTTTGGGACTGCTCAAAAAACCTTTTTCAGGGAGTCTCCAAAATAAAAAAATTTTTCAGGCATCTTTTGACCTACTATCTTTTGCAGCTACGATTCCCCTACGTGGCAGGGTGAAAAGGTACGAAAAGGAAAAGGGGGGGTGGAGCGCTCTTTTGCCCTTTTGTCAGTTGTTTCCCTTTAACCCCCTATTCTTTTTCAAGGTAAAATAAGTAAGTATAGGAGAAAAGAATGACAAAGAGATTGAATAAATTTTCAAATGTTTGTTATTACTCGCAAAAGAAAATGGAGACAATGTCTCAACTTATCAAGTATAAGGGGAAAATTTTTTACTACCCTTTGAAAATTAAATTAGGGGTATGGCGTTAATCTTTTGATCATACCTTGTAACTTAGACTTTTTCGTTGCACTTTGCTGCATGCAGTCTTTATCCCCCACATTTCACAAAAAAGCCTTTTTTAATGCTGCTAGGAAATTTTTTGGTTTATAGGACTACATGGGAAAAAATACTCCCTTTAACATAAAGTGAAATTTGTTTCAATTTTTAGGGAAAAGAATCTATTTTTGCAATCTTGAAAGTGCAGTGCGCCAAATGAGTACTAAAGGAGCAAGCTAAACTACCAAATTATTTACAACAACCTTTTCGTTCTTTTTCGAAAAAGAAAATAATATTTGGGCTGCGAATGAAGACAAAAAATAAGTAAAAAATAAGTAAAAAAGCATTTCCCACTCTCAAAAATTTTCCATAAAGTACAGTAAAAGTATTTCCCGCCGAAAGTTTAATTGGTATTTTGCAGTTTGAATAAAACGGACTTTTAATTATAGAAAATAACGAATAGTCCAATTTGGGAACCCTCTTTTGAAGGAGGAGAGATGGGTTTTTTTGGCTCCCCTTTTTACTATTTAGTAAAATTTACATATCGTTTAAGTTTTGCAAAAGTCCATAAAAATTTCGGCAAAATTTAAGAGAGAGAAACCGGTCACGCGGTAAACCCTCGCAGATAGGTGCGAATATTTCCTCTTTTTCCCTTTATATTGCCTCAGTAAATAAAGGAGCAGGAAGTAAACGTTTTGAGAGGAAACACATGGGAATCCCAAAAAAAAAAAGTTTTTACGTCAAATTCGAAGTTGGCCCCGAATAAGAATAAAGTTTTCATGAAAACGTCATCAGCAATTGCCCAAAAGTTTTCACCAAAAAAGAGAAAAATGGGTAAAGAGATAAATATACGCAAAACAGGTCATATGACTATGCTTATTAAATAAGCGATTTCTTTGGGGGAAATTTTTTAAAATTTGCTGAGCATTCCTTCCCACAATTAAAAACAAAGTGGGCCCCCCAATTTTCTCTTTTTTTTCTAGGAACAAAAAGAATTCTTGCGTTTAAGACATTTAAGCGTTACTGGGCTTTGTCACAGAAAATGAACTAAGTAACAAATAAGTAAAAAAAACCCTTTTCCCACTCTCAAAAATTTTCCATAAAATCGTAAATGATTTTTTCCCCGCCGGGAAAAGTTTAAATTTGGGAAATTTTGGGAGTTTTGAATAAACACATTGGGAAATTTTAATTATCAGAACGTAACCCAAATTTGTCCCCAAATTTTGGCCAACCCCCTATTTTAAGGAGGAGAGAGGTTTTTATGGGTCCCTTCCCAAATATTTAGTAAAATTTTCAATATCGTTTACAGTTTTTGCAAAAGTCCATAAAAATTTTTGGGAAAAAATTTTAAAAGACAAACCGGGCACGCGGTAACCGTCGCAGATAGGTTTTCGAATATTTTCCTCTTTGCTTTATAATGCGTATCACTTTAAATTTTGATAAGTTTTTTGTACGCTTTGCTTTAATTATTCTTTTGGGGGAGTAAATTTATGCAATCGAATCACAAATTTTACGGAATGACACAAATTTTTAAATAAACCGAAAATTTTTTTCTTGACACCTCCTGAAAAAATCACTACCCAAAGGTAAAAACCCTTCTTAGTTAAGAATCAGCTTGTGAGAGCAATTGAAGGGCAGTAATATGGCTGTGGACAAGTATTTTTTTGTCATATAACGCCAATTTTAAGGGGGGGGGAATGCCAAGCCAAATTTTTCCTTTGGTAAAAATTTTTCCCGTCTTCAATTCACCAAGTTTAAAATTGTGAAGATTTTGCCCCAAGTCACTTCCCCAATAAGTTTCAGTACATTTCACCAAAATTGCACTCACTGAGGGGCAATTCAAAAGGGGGTTTTTTCCCGGGCTGGGGCCCAAAATTTTTCGACTCCACTTTTTTTATAACGCCCAAAAAGCTTTTTTTAGGTAGTGCTTTTTAATTGCTAGATCCCAGAAATACCTTTAAGGCAAAAAATTTCAAGTTTTTCCTTAGTCCCCCCCCCCTTTTTTGGGGGGGCTTCCCAAGGGGGGGCTGGGTGGGTGAAAAACTGCCCATAGATTAGCCCTCAGCCCCTTCCTTTCGTGTTTTAAAATCTGGTACCTTTTTTTTACACAAAGAACTTTTTTTTTTTTTTTTTTTTTTTTTTTTATGAAGAATGATATACCTGGTAACACTTTTTTTACATCATTATTATTCAAAAAAAACCCTTTAAAAAAATTTTATTTTTAACAAAATTTAAAAATTTTTAATTTTTTTAAATAAGTTTAAAGGATTTTAAAGTAATTACCCAACTTTACAAATAAAAAATTTAAAAAATTGTTGGAAAGGTTATATCAGGAGAAGGTAATGCATTTTTGCATAAATATAGATGTTCAGGGCGTTTTTGAAGAAATTATCCCGGTTTTTTGCGATTTTGAAATACCTTTAAAAAGGAGGGAATAGAAGAACTTTTCAGTTTTTTTTCTTTAAAGGTAACGAATGTTCCAAAGATTTTTAAAGATTTCAAAATGATCTCCAAATACCAAACTGCATCATCTTCGCACACTAAATATAACGTTGCAAGGGAAGAGTAATTGGCGATGCAGGTTTGCGGCGATACTTTTAATTTGTCGCTTCGTCAAAAAATTAAAGAATTTGGGGAAGCGTTTTTTCCAACTTTTTTAAAAATTTAATTTTTTAAAAGCAATGATGTAAAATTTAAATGATTAAGATATTAATAATTACTGGTGATATTACGTAATGGGGATAAAACTTCCATGAATATGGAAAAGCGTGATTTTGCTTAGAGTTTTAGAAAATGCAGTTTAAAATCTTAAAAAATAAGGGGATTTTTTGTCAAACAAATTATATATAATTATAATATATAATATATATATATATATTTTAATATAAGTGGAGTGAAAAAGTTGTTTTACCAACAATATTTCTCAAAAAAATAAGTAGGATTCAAAAAAGGATTTTACAGACACCACCCGAGAATGAATATAATAAAGAGTAAAAATAAAGGTGAAAGTCAACTAAGCTAAAAAAAATGGACAAAAAGCACCGGGGGTTTGGAAGGAAAAAACTGAAGGCCTTTTTTTCGCTTTGAGATTCTTTCCTTTATCATGTAAACGCTCAGGCATTTTTTAAGCTTTACTGCTCAAGTCGTACGTTTCCTCTTTTAACAGCTTGTTGCTTGCTTTTTTCGTTTTTGGGAAAAATTTTCCCAAAAAAAGAAAAATGATATGAAAAATAAATTGCAGGTTCTTAAAAAAATAGGGTTTTGGGTCTTGAAACCCCCCAAAAAAGGGGTTTTTTTAAAAATTTTGGGAATTTTTTTAAAATTTTTTTTTTTTTTCCAAAGGGTTTTTCTTTTGATTCCCCAAAAATTTTTTTTTGCTCAATTTTCCCCTTTAAAAAAAAAACTTAAAAATAGAAAATCACTTTAGGGGTAGAATTTTTGGGCAAAAAATTGTTTTAAGCATTTTTTCCCAAATTTTAATTTTTTTTAAACATGTTTAAAAAATTAAATGATTTTTTGAATTTTTTTTGGTTTAAAAAAAAAGAAAAATATCTTTTTTGAAGGGTTTTTTTTTTTATTTTAAATTAGAAACAAAAAATAATTTTGTTTCAAAAAAAAATTATTTTAATTTTTTTACATTTTTATAAAAAAAAAAAAAAATGGGGGAAAAAAAATTTTTTTTCCAACTTTTTAAAAAAATAATTAAAATTTTTAAAAGGGGGGGTAAAAAAAAATAATAAAAGGGAAAAAAAGAAAGGGGAATCCCAAAAAAAGTAAAAAAATGGGCCCAAAAAACCCCGGAAAAAAAAATAAGGGGATTCGTTTTTAAAACCCTTTATAACCCCCAGGCAAAATTTTTTAAATTTTTTTTCAACTCTTTGCCCCTTTTTAACCGGGGGCGCCCCTTTTTAAGAATTGATTAAAAAAAAAAAAAAAAGTTTTTAACCCTCCCCTTTTTCCCCCCCTTTTTCCCTTTTAATTTTCACCCCTTAAACTTAAAAATTTTTTTTTTTTTTAAAATTAAAAATTTTCCCTATATTTTTTTTTTTTTTTTAAAATTTATTTTTTTAAGGGGTGGCCAATTTCTTTTAAAATGTTTTTGGGTTTAAGGAGGGCGAATTTAAAAAAACCCGGGTTTTTGATGATTTTTTTTTTTTTATTCAAAATTTTTTTTTCCCCCTCCCCCAACCCGGGCGAATCCTTTTTAAAACAAATTTTAAAACCCCCCCAAAAAAAACCCCTTTTTTTAAAAAAATTTTTTTTTAAAAACCCCCCGTAAGCAAATAAAACGGCAAACCCAAAAAAAAAATTTTAAAAAAAACAACGAACGAAATTTTGTGGGGGAAAAAAGCGGATTAAAACAAAAATTCAAAAAAAAACAAATCGCGTTTTTTTTCTAAATTTTTTTCCTTAATTAAAAGTGCAAAAAAATGATTGTTTGTAAAAACCCCCCCTTTCCCCCAAATTTTTGCACCCTAAAAAAAGCGCTTTTCCCGAAAAACCATGGGTAAAAAAAAAAAACCCCTTTATTTACCATCCCTTAAGGGGAAATTTAAAATTTTTTGTAAAAAAGGAAAAACTTAGGGAAAATTTGGGGCCCAAAAAAAAACCCCTTTCCCTTTAAAAAAAACCCCCGGAAAAAAATGGAAAAAAAATTAAGAAAACATATTTTAAAAAAAAAAAGGGGGGTTGTAATTTTTTTTAAGAATAAAGGGGAAGTAATTTTTCCCCTCCCCCAACCTTTTTAAAACAAAAAATTTAAAAAAAGACCCAAAAAAAACAATTTATTAAAAAAAAAAAAAGAATATAAAAAATTAAAAGGGTTAACAAGACTTTCTAGCATCTCATCCCCAGGAATTCAAAAAAAATTTTAAAAACCGAACGCACTGAACATTACACGATAATTTTAAAAACAAAACAAAAAAAAACCCAAAAAGGGAAAAATAAAGGGAAAAAAAAAAAAACATTAAAAAAAACCCCCTTGACTGGGGTTAAAAAAAGGGGGGGCAGTTTTTAAAAAAAAACCGAAAGCCCAAAGGGAAAAAACCCCAGATTTTCAAAGGGTAATTTAAAATCCACAAACCCCATGCCAAAAAAATTTTAAAAAATTTCTAGGAAATAAAAAATTTAAAAAAATAATAAAAAGGGAAAAATGAAAGAAAAAAAAATCCCCGGAAAGGAAAGGCAGGAAAGCAAAAATTGTATCAACCATAAAAAATGAAGGAGGGAGCTATTAGGGGGGGGTAAAAAAAAAAAAAACTGAAAAAAAACCCCCCAAAAAATTCACCAGAAAATAGAACCAAAAAAGCCAAAAATTTTTGGGGGGGTTGAAAGCAGAAAAAGGTTTAAAATTTTTGGAAAAATTTCCCCTTCCATGGGGATCTTTTAAAATTTTGCCAACCGGGGCTGGTTGAAAAAATTTTTTTTTTTGCTTCCGGTTCTTTCTGAATCAAAAAAAAAGCTTTTAGAGGGCCGAATGCGTAAATTAAAAAAAAAAATTTGGTAAACCTGGGGGGGCCCCCCGGGGGTATAAAAATTTCGCCCAAAAAACCCTGCAAAGATTTTTAAAACCTTAAGAGTAAAAATTTGGGGGGGGGCCTGAAAATGTTTTTTCGAAAAAAAAACCCTTTTCGGGGAATAAAACCCAAAAAACCTTTTCTAAAATTGTTTTAATATTTTTCAAAAATTTTAAAAAAATAAATTTTAAAAATAATTTTTTTTTTAATTTTAAAAGGGAAATGTTTTGGTGTTGGGTGGTGAAAAACCCCCGGGTTTTCATCCCCTTTAAAGGGAAAGGGAAGAAAATTTCCTTTTTTTTTTTCGCCTTTCCCTTTTTTCAGCCGCCCCTGGATTGAATTTCTTATGATCAAACCCAAAAAAACCCTTTCGATTCTTATTACCCTTTTTTAATTCGGGGTTTTTTTATATAATTTTTTTTTTATTAATTTTTTTTGTAAAATTTTTATTTTTTTATTAAATAAATTTAAATTTTTAAATTTTTTTATAAAAATTATTTTAAAAATTTTTAAAATTTTTTAAAAAAAAAAATTTTTGAAAGGAAAAATTTTTTTTAATTTCCCATTAAAATCCCGGAGTCCAAATTAAAAAAGGAGGGGAATTTTCCCGCCCCGGGGATGATTTGGAAAGGGGTTTAAAAATTTTGGAGGGAAAAAAAAACCAAAACTTTTGGGGGTTTTTTGCCCCCAAGGGAGGGCCCAAAAAAAATTTTTAAAAGGGCGGGAAAAGGGTTTGGTTTGGGGGGTTTTTTTCCATAAAAACGGGGGCAAAAAAAAATTTGGAAAAGGGGAAGCTTTAAATTCCCCCCCCCTGGAACCCCCCAAAAGGGGCCCTTTTCCCCCCCTTTTAATTTGGGGGAAGAGGGGTGGACTAAACCCCGGGCCCCCGTTTTCGGGGCCCCTCCAAAAAAAAAAAAAGAAGGGCCCCTTAAAAAATTGGATTTTGGGGGGGGGGAAAACGAAAGGGGGAAAAAAAATTTGCAAAGGCAAAGGCCCCCTTTAAAGGGAAAAAACAAGGGGCTCCCTCCCTTAAAACGGTTTTCGCAGGGGCCCCCCCCCTTTTCAAAATTTTAAAAAAGTGGGGGGCCAAAAAAAAAGGGGAATTTTTTTTTTGGGGGGGATTTAAAAAGGCCCCCCCTTTTCCCGGTGCCCCGGGGGATTTTTGTTTCTAAAAAATTTTTTCCAAAAAAAAACCCAAACCGGGAAAATCCGGGGAAAAAAGGGGCGCCCCGGGTTTGAAAAATTTTTATGTTCTTTTTAAACCCCGGGTTACCCTTTTCCTTGGGGGGAAACCCCGTTATTCGAAAATTGAGTCTTTTTCCCCGGACCAATTTTTTAAAATTTTAAATTTTTTTCCTTTTAAAAAAAAAAAAAAAAAAAAATCCCTTTAAAAGTTTTAAAATAAAAAAAAAAAAAAAACTTTAAAAAATTTATTTAAAAACAAAAAATTTCTTTGGGCCCCCCATATAAATTTTATTTTGGATGGGGGAAAAATCTTAATTCGAAATTTTTTTGGGGCCCCCCAAAGGAAATTTACCGCAAAATTTTAAAACCCAAAAAATTTTCAGTTTTTTTGAGAAATTTTTTTCTGGGCCCGGTGAAGTAGCCCCAAAAAAAATTTTTTTTTAAAAAAAACACCCCCCTTTTTTACCCAAAAAATTTAAAATTTTTAAACGGCCCTTTGGAAAAAATAAAAAAAAATTTTATAAAAAAAAATTTAAAAACCCCCGGAAAAAAAAATTTTTTTTAACCCACATGCCCCCCCATCCCCCCAAAAAAAAATTAGCCAAGCCCAAATTAAAAAACGTGTTTGTTCCCTTTTGGGGTTTTTTGGGAAATTTGAAAAAGAATGTCGCCCCCCAAAAAGACTTTTGGGGTTAAAAAAAAAATTTCCCAAAAAAAGGGGGCAAAATTTTTTAAAAACCAAAAAAAAAACCGTCGGGGCCCAATTTAAAAAGGGGGCCCTTCCCAGTTTTGGTTTTACCCCTTTGTTTTATCCAAAAAAACTTTTCGATCAAAAAAGGTTTTAAAGCTTCTTTCCCCTCCCCCGGGTTTTTTCCCCCCCAATTTACGGGGTTTTTAGGGGGAAAAAATTTGGGCAAAAACCCATTGGGAAAAACGAGGGGTTTTTTAGTTAAACCCCTTTTTCCCCGGGGGTTGGGACTTTGTTTAAAAAAAATTTTAGATTAAAACCCCCGACTTTCCCTTACTAATTAAAGTTTTTAAAAGTATTTCCTTTTTTTTCCCTTTTTTTTTGGAAAAAAGAATGGGGACAAAAAAATTTTATGGGAAGGACCCAACAATCGAAAAAAACCAAAAAAAATTAACCCTTTGGGGGGTTTCAATTTTTTCCATTTTAAAAATTTTTTTGTTGGGCAAAAAAATTTTTTGGGGGCCAATGGCCCTAAAAAAAAAAAATTTTGGGAAAAATAACCAAGGGTTTTGTGATTGGCCGAAATCCAAAGCTTTTCCCCCTGTTGGGGAAACCCTTTGGCCTAAAAAATCCATTGAAAGCCGAGCCTTTTAAAAAAAAAATTTGGGGTTTTTCTTATTTTAAAAAAATTTTTTTTTTAAAAAAAATTTTTTTTTTTTAAAACCCCTTTTTTTTTCTTTTTTTTTAAAAAGGGGGGTTTGGGCTTTTTAAAAAAAAATTTTTAAATTCCCCTTTTTTTTTAAAAAAATTTTTTTTTTTTCCCCCCGGGAATTTTAAATTTTTTTTGAATTTTTTTAAAGGGGGTTTTTTCCCCTTTTTTAAAAGGGTGGTTTTAAAAATTTTTTTTTTTTTTTTTTTTCCCCCCCTTTTAAAAAAGGGGTTTTTTAAAATTTTTAAAATTTTAAAAAGGGGGGGAAAAAAAAATTCCCAATTTTTTTCCCCCCCCAAACGGGGGTTTTTTAAATTTTTCCTTTTAAAAATTTCCCCTTTTTTTTTTTTTTTTTTTAAATTTAAAAATATTTTTGTTTTAAAAAAATTTTTTAAATTTTTTAAAATTTTTTTTTTCCCCAAAGGGGGAAAAATTTTTAATTAAAAATTTGGGGGGCCCCCGGGGGGTTTTTCCCCCTTTAAAAAAACCCCGGGGCCCCCTTTTTTTTTTGGGGGGGGGGGGGGGGAAAAAAACCCCTTTTTTGGGAAAAAAAGGAAATTTTTTAAAAAGGGGGAAAAAAATTTTTTTTTGGGGTTTTTTTTTTTGGGGGGTTTTTTTAAAAAAAAGGTTTTTTTAAAAAAAAAAAAAAGGGGGTTTTTTGGGTTGCCTAAAAAAAAAAAAAAATTTTTTTTGGGGGAAAAAAAGGGGTTTTTTTTCTTTTAATTTTTTTTTAAAAAGGGGGGGGGGGGCCCCCCTTTTTTTTCCCGGGGGGGGTTTGGGAAAAAAACCCTTTTTAAATTTTTAAAAAAATTAAATTTCCTGAAAAAAAACCCTTTTGGCCTTTTTTTTTGTTTCCCCAAAATTTTTTTTTTCCCAAAATTTTTTTTTTTTTTTTGAATTTTTTAAAAAAAAAGTTTCTTTTTTAATTTTAAAAAAAAGGGGGGAAAAGAAAAAAAAAAAAAGGGGGGGGGGGAAAAAATTTTTAAAAAAAATTTAAAAAAATTTTAAAAAAATTTTTTAAAATTTTTTTCCTTTTAATTTTTTTTTGGGGAAAAAAAATTTTTTTTAAAAACCCCCAAAAAAAAAAAAAATTTTTTTTTTTTTATTAAAAAAAATTTAAACAAAAAAAAAAAAAAAACCCCCCCAAAAAAAAGGGGGGTTTTTGGGTTTTTTTTTAAAAAAAAAAAAACCCTTTTTTTTTAAAAAGGGGCCCCCAAAAAAAAAAAGGGGGGGAAAAAGGGAAAATTTTTAAAAGGGGGCCCTTTTGGGTTAAACCCGGGTTTTTTTTTTTTAGCAAAAAAAAAAAACCCCCCTTTTTTTTTTTAAAATTTTTAAAATTTTTTTTCCCCCCAAAAAGTTAACATAGTTTGATACATCTTCAGGCCTGCGATTTTTCACGCTAACGATCGATCACATTCAGTGTTTGGTTACGTGACTGCCAACCACATAACCGAAAAAATCGTTTACGATGTCCATTTGAACATCTCAATTTAACTCTTCTGTTACCTAAAAATTTGACCTTCATTAGAGGCATTTTACATTGATGAGAAGATTATTGCTGAAAAATAATACACACCACCAATTCCGACATTTTTGCTCTTGCCCTCATATCACAACTCTGAAATAGATTCGCACGAGCTCACACCTTGCAGCACGTGCTTATCGCAAACTCAACTGCTGACTGTATCACAAACTTTGCAGCTGTGAGTCCCGATTACGTACACCACGTTGAGACACCGCACTGCTGTGGAGTTCCGGCCCCACTGCTTGACTTCGCTCACAGCCGATATCATAAAGTTGTTTCCAAATAGTTAATAATACACAGTATGCCAATTGGTACTCATTAAGTGCACGGAGACTTTTTTCGTATCATTTCGCCATGACGATGTCAAGGAACTCCTTGCTTATACAGCGAATAGATACTGAGATTATCAAACTGTATTTGTCACTGATATTGGTTTTATCTCCGTATTATATATATATATATATATAAATTATATATATTATTATATATAATATATGTGTCAATCATCCGCTGTATTAATAAGTCGCATAGAGACCTAATGCCATTTTAACGCTCTAACAAAGCACTTGCCTTATACTGAAAGAGGATATTAATTTTGTGATGAAACCTACCTCACCAGATTCGAACCAGCGACCTCCCGCATACAAGCGTGGATGCTCTGACCACTGAGCCATTGAGGCCTTATGTGGTAAGAACGCGGCCTCCTTTGGTAGAGGTAAAATGGCCTACAGGTCTCTAGGCGACTATTTAATTAGAGCGTTTGATTTGACTTCATTCATAATAAGTCCTACATTCACTCTACCTACTCAATACTAATGGGAAGCGTTCCTATGCGTAACATTCGACAGCTTGACTCTACAGTATTATATATTATAGATTATATATAGTATTATTAATCTATATATATAATATAGATATATATTATATCTAATATATATTTCTCAGGATTGTCCTTCGTCTCTCCCACAGTCTGCATTCTAGGCCAACAACGCAAGTTTCAAAGAGATCAGATCACTTCGAAATCAAGTGATTCTCCACCTTCAAATCAAGTGAGTCCAAATTCCAAAATGCAGTCTCAAGATTTTCTCCAAAACCGTTGACTGACTTTCCACGGTCACCACGCGGTTTGTAACTATCTCGTGTCCGCTCTCTGAGACGAACCAAACTTCTTTCGAAGGGCTCAATTTCTGCCCCAAACCAGGCAGACTGAACACACAAAATTGTCCTTAGTTTGGCAGCGTTCTACCGACCGCCTACGTCTTCGCGAGTATTTTGCCGATGAAGAACGGCGCAAATCAACCACTATCCTGGACAACGACATAGCTTCTAAATTTCAAACCCAAAAGGCACCTGGAACCCCCCAAAGTGGCTTGTCCCCACTTAAGCTTCTCTCGGCCATTGAATAGGAAGTAAAGACTTACACCTCTGCCCCAGATTTCGCGACAATCTCACAAAAGGAAAAGACAGCCATAAAAAATTTACGTCATCGACGATCGTCATTAAGCCGGCCGACAAAGGTTCCTGCGATTGTTGCAATGGACACCAATTCCCACAGGGGGAAGCCTACAGACTGCTTGACAATCCCGACCACTATAAAGCGTCTCGATTTCAGACCCCACTTTTAGAATTGAAGAAAGTGGACGCGGCCATACAAAAAAAATTGTCCGCATGGCTCTATAGACTCTAACTGGCTCCAATCTCCTCCAGGTAGATCTAAAATCTGACCGTTTCTATTTTGTACCCAAAATTCACAAGACGGGTAATCCAGGCAGACCTATCATATCCGGAAACGGCCACTGCCACAGAGAGAATCTCGAAATTTGTTGATCTGCTCATTCGGCCCCTGGTCCCATCCCTTCCCTCCTAAGTTTAGGACACCAAGGACTTTATCCGCAAAATTTGGTGAGATACAAAATCTCCTCACAGGACACAATTCTGGTCACTCTTGACGTGTCCTCTTTATATACAATATACCAACCGAAGAAGGCGCATCTCCGCTTGTAAACCGCTTCAGACCCATCACGGCAAAACCCCGCCAAGAAGAACTTAGGCGAGCTGATGCGCCTTATTCTGACAAACAACAATCTCGTCTTTGGCGACCAGCACTACCTCCAAATTCATGGTAATGCCATGGGAACCAAGATGGCTCCTTCATTCGCAATTTATTTATGGCAACGTCGAAAGAACTTCTTATCTCGACAAATTTTTTTGTTTTTAAAAAACACCACAAATTTGGTTACGTTTTATCGAGATATCATTTCATGATCTTGGCCCCACGTGAAATAGCCTCAAAATTTTGTGAAAATCAATGCGTTTCACTCCACAATCAAATTCACGGCCGACTCCTCTAGATCAAGTGTCCACTTCCTGCCAACAGGGGACCAAGAAAATGGTTCACTCCAAAACAGACTTGTTCATAAACCCACGGACAAGCACAACTACCTAATACCGAGCCGCTGCCATCCTGCACCACACTGCACCAAAAATATTCCATATATCCAAGCACTTCGCAAATCAAACTGTCCTGTTCTCTGAGACAGACTTTGAAACTCGCACTAACTGAACTGTCTAGCCACCTCCAAAATAGAACAGTAACTTTCGGGTTTCAATTGAAAATGCCGTCAAAAGGCACAGGACACCCGCTTTCCTGAAACTCTGACTATACAAAAACCGTCAGCCCCATTCTAATAGAGTGGCCTTGTAACTGAGGACCATCCCGGTCTACCACATTCGCAATTCATTCCAAAAACATTTGCCCATACTTCAAGCAAGGCTCGCCTAAGTCTATCTTTCCGCTCCCCCGTTTTGTTGCTTTCCCGCCCCCGCAATTTACGGGACATTTTTGGTAGGGCAAAATTTCAGACAAAACCTCATCGAGGCTAAACAACGAGAATTTTTGTCTGTTCACCTTGCCCTCAATTGCAGCGTTGCGCTCTTGATTATTCAACTAATACTTTCGAGCTATCAAACTTGCACGCACTTTCCAATTAGGCAATCAATTTAATTGTCTTTCCAAAAACGTCATATATCTCACTACTGCAATTTATGTGGAACGCAGTACGTGGGGGAATCAAAACTCCCTCAGATGAGATGACACGCACAGGTCAGCACTTACACCAAAAAATTGATCAACCTGTTGCCAACCATTTCATTTACCGCATCCATTACGATATACAATTTACCGTGGTCATTGCTATCGAATCAAAATGATTCAGGACAATAGAAGCCGTAAGACAAAGAATTTCTGGGAATGTCAACTCAGACGTACTTCCGCCATTCGGACCTGACTATCGCGAAACGACTTACCAGCAACTGATTGAAGGGATTAACACTCTAGGCCTAAGTAATCCTATTATACCGTCTCCGTCACGCCTATTTCAATAGGCTTCCCTCAATTACTTAGTCCTCTTCTCTTTCAAAAACGATGTCCTAATGTGACTATCAGTTGGGACCATCGTCCTCCAATTTAACAGCTGGAAAAGTCCCGTACACTCCTTGTCCTCTTGTGATCAAGCACTGAAGAAGAGCTAGTATTGCTCGAAAGCTTTGCAAAAACCTTTTATGGCTGTTGTAATTTACCAATTTCTAGCTTCTACTGCTGTCACGTATCTCCTTTGAGATCCAGCCATTCATTTCTTAGCACTGTTGTTATACAGTATTCCGTTAACATCTATATATATATATATCTATCATTACATTATATCTATATATAAGTTATCTATATTACTACTAATATATATCACTCATATATTATATATATATGATATATATACCATCTTGCACTTGAAGTTCTGTCCTCTTTGTTCATTTTACTGTTGACAAGAGCCTAGGCAGGTTCGAAGTACAGTTTTTTTCTATGAACTTCTACACATTTTGTTTTACGCATCATGTGCCTGTTGTTGATTTTTGTTCTTTAACAAGATTCAGTTGTCATCATTGTCGACAGTTCCTTTTTGTTTTTATTTCTGTTGGTGTCCAGAGCATTGATGTATGTTCATTCTGTTGGACTATCTATATATAGATATTATATATATATATATATATATTATATATATATATATAATATATTAATATATACCCCATCTGCAGACGAACTGTTTTTACGATCTTGTTTAAATCTCATCAGTGCAGCTCAGAGTAGATTCCAAGACTGAAAGAACACAGACTGACACAAGATAACTGGCGTCAGCCAAGCCCTTCGCGGTACACTGCTTATATATAATATATATATAGTATATTAGTCAACACTGGCGCTTCTACTTGTCAGCTGTCGAGCTATGTCAGAGCTGTGTGGATCTCCAAGGGATTATGTGTAGCTTCATGAGCACTTTTGGGATATTGAGCTCCCAGATCCTGTATTTACAGCTGGCTACTACTTAGATTATTTTATTGTGTAAGAGTTCAGCCTCTGTGGAGCCATTGCCTGCTGTTAGAGATTATCAACAGGATAATCCCCTCATTGTTAGTGTCAATGACTTGTATCTGCTGTTTTGCATATATATGTGATGTAACTTTTTATGTAATGTTGCGCGATGAGGTATTCGCTCTACAAAGAGTAGTTACAGTAGATGTATTTTGACATTTTAGAGTTTTGCATTGAACGGTCCTCCAGCTGTGGAGTATTTTAGAACATTTCAGCTGATTATTGTTAGCTTAATCTTATCTTTATGTTGAAGGGGGCGATTATTTTAAAGCCTGTTATTAAATGGATCATTTAAAAGAGGTGCACGTGTACAAGCTAGACAATCTTACAGTCTAACTCTCACGGTCCAACAGTCTCATATTCTCTGTACACACCAGGACAGCTAGCAGCCAACAGAAGGACAAATTTAGCAAGGTAGCTTACACTTTTAGTTGTTAGCAGGCTGATGCCCTGAAGCTATGCAAGTGTTTAAAGGCGCCTCTGAAGTTAAGCTGGCCAACTGCTGCTGCTACTGTATATCTTGCCAACTACTGTGTACAGTTTTACAATTCCAGCAAGTTATTTTACTATGTGCCATATTTTACCTTATCGCAAGTCATTTTATAAGCATTGTGAATACACAATTCGAAGCCTCAGTCTACAGTTGTTTCGGTCGTCTTTGTGTTGTTTGTGATGTATACAGTACTGCCCATTGCTCATGTCAAAACCTCCCCATTGGTGACATGGAGTGGTTGAGCCAAGCCTGAGTTTTGCGCAGTTATTGCAGTTAACCATGAAAGTGTTCATCCTCATTCTTGTTTTTATTATGCAACAAGGTTTCTTTGCAGTTCAGTTTGTACAATACTGTAATGCTCTTAGCTAAGATAAATTTAAATGTAAATTTTATACACAACTGCCCTCCTAAAATCTTGGGTGGGAACTAATTGCCCGCCTTGAAGTGTAACAGCTAAAGCAAGGCGGGCACTTGCTTGCCCTCCTGAAAAATTCTCATGACCAGCCCTGTCTTCACATGATTTTATTTTTACCAATGTCTCCCATATTTCCTGGGTTCATCCACCCCTGAATGTATTAGCTGCTGAAAGGGCCAAAATGTAATGAAAAAGGCCAAGATTTACCCAGGGCAGCTTGCTAACTTCTGACAGTCAAACATTGCTCTGCACTATAGCTTTCCAAAATGAGTACTGTGTAAATGTACAGTAGTGTTGTTCAGCTGAGACATGAATTTGACACCAATAATTGCAGTCAAAAATTAACCTGCTTCCACGTACATAACATACCAAACTTAAACAGACCAAACTTAACATACCATAAATGGGCCAAAATTTAACCTGCTAAAATGGACACAACATAAAGTAAATATTTTGCATCAGGGGAATCAAGCCAACACTCCTTTCAAAACATGCACTATGGACCCCACCAAGAAACAAACTTAACTAATAATCAGTAACGAAACAGTTTCTAGCCATTTCTATGATCATTACATTCAAATAACGTTAACAAAAAAAAATGGAAAGAATACCAAAAACAAAATAATCAAACATAAACTAATAAAAACTGAATGAAATTACACATATAACTAGGTCACAAATTGCAAAAGGTACTGTAGCACCATTTTGAATCTAAGCCCCCTTACAGATACAAAATTTCTTGAAGGGGAAGGGGAGGGACACCCCTCCCCTTAGACCCCTCCCCCAGGACGGCGTTTCGTAAACTACCGCCTGGCACTAAATATGCTCTAGCTAGAACCCTGCTGGTCAAGAGATCCTGGATGAACACCAGCATCGTTACTATACTGTGCTTCCTCTTCTTGCTAACAGTATTAAGAGGGTTCAACACAAGCCAGAACTCATGGCTGCCAATTTTGCTCCCTGTACCACTTAAAGTAACATTCCCATCCAATACACTACAGATCCTCAGCTTCATTGAAATGGGGCAGGGTGAAAAATACCTACCAGGCCCTGTATACAATCATGCAAAATGGTGCACTTCAGGAAGCCTTCACTGCAGACATCACTTTCTTACAGTACTGTAACTTCACGTACTGTAAACCTGTGATTGATCAGATCAACAGCAATCATACAAACCATTGCCCAGTGTGATTTACTGTATTTTTGGACAAAAACTTAACTATTTATGAGGAATGCTAGCAAAACCTCAGGAATATGACCAAAGACTAAGGAGGGGATGGGCAGAGGGCTGCTGAATGCATTTCAGTGTTTGCTGTTGACTTACATGGATTTGAAAGAGAAAAAAGCTAGTTGCACAAGTAAGATGAAGTAATAACTCATATTGTGGTACATTACCCTCAACAAGAGCATCATCCTCCTCATCTTCCTGGGCATCTTCTGCCTGTACGTCCCCATTCATGGTGACTTCAGCGTCTTCAATTGGGGCTGTTTCAGTCTGCTGTGTGTCTGTCACTGGTGGTGTTTCTTCTGTTTTTTGCTGGTCGGGTGCTGCAATACAAAGATTAACTTTGTAGTGTTTTTACTGTAATGGAGACTAGACCTGATTTAATGTCAAATCTCCACTTGCCTATATCTTATTATACCAAAGCATAGTACTGACATCTAGATCTTATTAGCCATCTTATTCTTCAACTTAACCAGTGTGAATAGTATCACTGCAGGTTACATGTATGTACTGACCAGTTACAGGGGTGAGGGGTCCTTAAAAAAAAAAGAGGAAAAGAGCTGACGATCATCTACTGTGCAAGCACAGCTTGCCGAATGCCTTCCCAGAGGTCCAGGGCAGGAGCCCTCGGAAGGTTAAGGGGCAGAGTGCCACAGAGATTTCCTTGATACTGTATATGGAGTGATATTTCCTGAAAATATAACACCATTTTCTGATGTAAAAAACGAAAAGATGAAGTTTAGATTATCAAATGACCTACAGTAACTTTGTAACGTGTCAAAATGACCACTAGATGACCACTGACCTCAAATTTCTGAACACCTGCAGAAGCAGTTACTTTATGTACTGTACTGGTCAGTTAATAATAAACATCACAATGATAAGCATCCCAAGACTGTCAATGAATCTTCAGGAGATAAGGCATAACCAGAAAGCCAAAAGGCTTTGTGATTCCTTGCCATATGGATCTATTGTAACAAACATGAATCACCCACATGACAAGCACGTGATCCCTCATAGTTATCCTACTTGAGATATCATGTTAATAAGGTCAAAAGCTTTTGAAATCTTGTGACCCAAAATGACCTTCATGATAAATATAAACAATCCACTGGCTAAGAATGAGATCCCTGATAGTTATCCACCTTAAAATATGATGTTTACTAGGTTTTGACCTTTCGTGACCTCAAATGACCTTTGATCTGCACAAAAAATAATACTGATCATCTTCTCAATATGATCAATACACAAGGTAAGTATGTGATCCCTCACAGTTACCCTTCTTGAGATATCATGTTTACAAGGTTTTTGACCTTTTGACCTCTGGTAACCCCAAATGACCTTTGACCTCCACCAAAAACAATAGGGTTCTTCCTCTCAATATAGGGCATCTATGTACCAAGTTTGAGAACTGATAGTTTCCCTTCTTGAGATATCGTGTTAACGAGCAAGTGTCACAAACACACATCCACACACGCATACATACATACATACATACATACATACATACATACACATGCCAGTACAGCTGCATAGTTTCTCTTATCATCAAAACCAAAAATGACCAACCCACTTCAAGCAGTAGTGGGCTGATGGAGGAAAGTGATCAAGCCTTCAATACTGTCTGCATATGGTGTCATTCTAGTGATGTTACTTCAAAAAAAAGCAAGACAAATTTCAGAAACACTGGACGAAACTTTTGTCATGGCTATTGAGAGAAGCCCACTGGAGGCAGTGTTTTCATACATACTGCAAGGTGTGCATTGATGCAGATCTTGAGGACCCCAAGAATTCACACACTCTGTCAGTGTTCACACTAAGGTGCGCGATTGCATGATTCCTGCACTGACTTTCCAAGTCCCGCAACAAAAATAATAATTGTCAGGAAATTCCCTCACAGACCTCATGACCCACACTCATTTCGCTGATTTATAATTTCTGGAAATACCCCCCCCCTCCCAGAATTTGAAATCCTGCCAAAAAAAAATCTGAAAGGGGGGAAATTCCCCTCCAGTTTCTGCGCCCTTGCGTAAACACTGGACTCCGCCTTGAGGTTCCTCATATGGTAGGACTAACTCCACCTAGGAGTGTTGTGCAATCTTTTTCCAAGTCCAGATGATTACCCATCAGATGAATGGCCACTTGGATGGGAGAGGCTGTATGGACTTCAAAAAAAAAGTGCACTTAGGCAGCGTGCTACCTCAAATAACCATACTATGCCGTTTCTGGCCAAAAAGTTGAAGGCAAATCCACTCCCAACAGCCTTTACCCAAGGTATTTTCAATTTTCTATCCAAGAACGAGATGAATAAACCCACAACACAGTAATTCATGGATCTGTTTAGGGTAAATAAAGATTGCAGTATCGCCATGTTAAATGCTGAGTGCGGCATAAGCACTAGTGTTAGTGAGTATCATGTTGTAAGGTTCCAGTTTTTTCCTCCCAGCTACCGAACAGTTAGGGCTCATCATAGCCTAGGTCCTACATCTTGCCTGGAGATTCAAAAATTTAGTTCAATCTAGCTAGGAAGACATGTTCTGCTGATGAAGGCTTATAGTGACCTTAAAGTAACAATACCCATTAGGCTAATGGGGAAGTTTTATGAAGCTATGCCTTCATTTCATTAAATATTGGGGCAGCTCATCTGCATTGTTTCTTCCAGGCCATATTAAATTGCGTTGAGTAGGCCTTACCAAGTATTTTACATATATTGTATTTGTGACAGTGGTACATTTTAATATTATTCCTCCCATTTCATTTTTCCGTTTATATAATGTGAGATGTTGCTGACATGGACTGCCAAAATGTACTCTCATCTCTCACCATACTTGCCAAGATAACTTTTTAATGGAAGAACTGAAGAACAAAAACTCAGCCAGGTCAGACTTCACTGCATCATGATAGATGAATCCAACAGATAAGTATTAGCCACAAACATGGTTGTGTATACAAACTCTGAACTGGCGTGGGGGACCTGATATCACTTATTGAAAAATGTACATGTGTTTTGATGGGACAGCTCAAGGTATTTAAGCATGAGTAAAAGAGTTTGTACCGAGTGAGATACTGTACCATGAGCACCTTGAAAGTGACAATGGTGCTGTAATGATAGTCGCTTCAGTCAGAATAAGCAACAATGAGTGGAGTCACTACATGCTTGAAGAGTGGAAGCCCTGGGCTGGTGTCATGCATTGTGTCACCACGTTAAGCCCCTGCTGCTAGCAAGCTTCCAGTATTCCCTTCCTAGAAAAAAAACTACAGACTTACAGCTCAAATTTATGTGTGTAAAAATTATCAACTAAACCTAAAGCACAAACTCAAGAAGAAAACTTCAGGATCTGTTAGATGAAAACAGGCAGCTGGTTTAGCTATACACCTGGTAAGGTGGATGAGTATGCACACCAGCCTGTGAGGGTGCTGCATTTTCTTGTTTGCTCTGTTGGAACATGATGCATCTGAAGGATCAACTACAGTAAATAATGCTTGCATTCCTTTTTTGACACTACAGTAGTGTTGCACTTTGCCTGCTTCATTAAAAGAGATGTCTTAAGCATAAATAACAACTTGAGTACAGTTTTAAAAAGAAGAACGTTGGCTTTGCCTTAGTGGAAAATATGGTAAATACAAACCAGCATCTGCAGAAACAGATAGAACCCACTCCGGAGCGAAATGCAGAGGCTTTAATTCTGTAAGAGAGAAGTTTAACTTGTAAAGAAAAACTCCTCAAATCAGGACTCTAGGCAATCAGGGCATTCCAGATCTTGATCCTCAAAGCATACTTGGTTTGTGAGGCGACCAGGGCCAGGGGACCTGAACGTGTTGAAGCAGGAGTTAGGAGGTCCAAAGACAAAAGAAGATGTGACAGCTACTCCATCTGGCAGAATAATTGAAGGAGTTAATTCTCAGATTTCTGAAAACAGTTCTGTCTCTGGGAGTAAACAAGAGACTGCAGTCTAATGCACATAATTTGAGATACTGACAGTAGCACGGATGAAGGAAAATGCATGTAAGAGAAGTTCTCTCACTTGTGCATGACTTTGCAGGGGTCGAAATTCTACTGTTCTGCTGTTCTTGAGAAACCAGTATGCCTGTTAGTTCCGGAATGGTAACTTTAAAAAGCACTGTTCTGTGGAACAGGTTTTTCACAAGAAGCAAAGTTGAACATGATAATATAGCACATGTAATTCTGATAAAGTATGAAGCCGTGAATATAAAAAAATCCTGTAAATTTTGCTTGAGTATGAAATCGCATCTCGATCACTGTATCATTAAAGTCAGTTACAATTGCACGTGTTATTCCCTATGCTGCAGCGGTACAGTAGTGTGTAAATGCACATACTGAAGTTTTACTACCAAGCGCAGAAAAACTATTTAGTACAGTATGTCATTCATTGCACTGCAAGCGTAAAGGTCATATTGCAACCCTTGTCTTGCATGGTACGTTCCAAAGGACCTCTTAACTATTCACTGATATTCCTCACCTTTACTTGTGTTTAGGGGGTTTGTTTTTATTTTCCCTCCAAGCTAACAATCTAAGCACGAAAGTGAAACGAACTTAAGCAATTCTGACTGCTGATATTTGCAACAAATTCAATGGGTCTAAGTGTTGCTTTCCTCCGCAAGATCTGCCAATTGACTTACTGCGTGGAATGATACTGAATCAAGGTGTATGGCGAAAGATACGACTAGAACTATTTGAAGTACAGTTAGATAATTGCTGCGAGAAAAAAAAACCAAACAGTTATGTGCATTCATCATGTGGGGAACCACTCATTGCTGCTATAGCAATAAACCGCAATGGAAAGGATGAAATCAAGCAAAAAATATTCCTTTTACCGTGGAAACTTTTGCTTCACCAAAATCACTGCCTTGCGTGCTTGTGCCTCTGCATCCAATTTGAGTGTATTCATTGCCTACTCCCCGCTACAGTAGGTTTTGAGACACTGCACTGCTAGGTCTTGGGGACAATACAAGATATGGCGATAAATTTGTGCTTAAAATATAAGAACCCAAAAGAAAATCAGGACATCCCACTGGCTAATCCCCGATGCAGGCAAAAATCACCCTCCACATTACGGTAAAGTCGTGCCGAAGTAATACACTCGAATACAGTTAGACAGCAATTTGCCACCTTTGCACGAACTGTAGTATGCCGAGGTAACTGTGTCGGAAACGTAAAACTGATCCAGACACAGTAAATTTGGAAAAGTAAAAAATAAAATTTCGACCCCTCTTTGTGAACAACAACTATAAGTACTACTAATTGCAGCCTCAGGTACCAGTGATGCCTCCCCCAAATATTAGGAGAACTGTCCAAAGTTGGTCTATTTCTCCAGCAGTGTTCGAGATAACGAGTTCAACCTTTGTGGGCGTGCCGGGCCCTAGGCCTGGAATCTAGGGGCCAAATGAGAAATCAAGGGGCCCAAAATTACAAATAAAAAAGGACTGATAAAGTGTACAGTGGCTTTTACAGTGCTGAAAACGTGAGCAGGGTATAGTAGGTAAGTTGAGGCTGGGAAATAGCCTGAAACCAACCTGTACACACTTCTTAGACCATGTTGCATGTAGGCTACGTATATAAAACTTTCAAAATCTTCTCGTAAACTCCAGAAGGTTATTACCCGGGTAAAATGAAGGTCACTGTTCAATTCCCGCCCGACCGTATGTCGTCAGGTGATCTTGTGAGGGCTCTGCTTACATTTACTTGTAAATGAACATCGCTGTATGTCCTGCGTTGAGAGATCTTCCGTGTTGTGACAAAGGCAGACTCTTTATGAGCGTGTGAAACGATTTCAAAAGATACTGTGTTGTTTTTGCAGGTTTTAGTGACTGTTACAGTAGCATAGAAATACAGGCTGTGCAAGAGATAAGATCGTTTGAGTTGTGGATGGAGAGGTTAAAGTGCAGACTGTACATTTAGACTTGAAATATTTAGGAGCAACGGACCCTTCCCTGTAGAAGTTATGAGCGCAGCGAATTTATAGGAGCATACGGCCCACGGGCCTCTGTTATTTCGAGCCCTGCAGTGGACGGCGTTGGTTGTGCATTGAGGGTTTAGTTACAGAATAACTGAAATAGAACTTACTGTAGGGACAAAACTAAGTGCCAAATAATTCAACTCCAGTAATTGTGATTCATGGAAGGAACCATGTTACAAGATTCACTGAAAATGGCTCTTGTTAAAATGGATGGCCATGAATGCAAGAAGTTATTGGCAGTAAAGTGACAGCAAGCAAAATTGCGAGGCGAACTCAGGCTCATGCACCTGTAAGTCGAACGATCAATCAACTTATCTTAATTTTAGCGGTGGAGTAGTAAGAATTGGAGCATCTGTGCATTGCAGTGAAAACAGAACAGAAGTTCAAAACACCATGAAAGTAATAGTAAAGCTTATGAAAAATCATAAAATGGAAATGTACTCCTTTTTAGCTCTCTTAGGTCATTCAATTCTGATTTGTCATTTATCCAAAATACTTACTTAAAAAAGTCAAGTATGTCAAATTTTAAAAAAATAAAGACCACAACTTATGTCTGACAAGAAACTCCTCCCCCCTTACCCCTCTTAAACTGACACATCCCCCCAAAAATAAGAGAAGGGGAATGTCCCCATTTATTTTCAAGCTGGCACTAACCATATGTTGGGCATCAAAAGTCAAAAACCCAGACGACGACACCCCTTAAGATATTCAGCATAAAGTAACTAAACATTACTGGTATACATAACATTTATTACGAGCAATGGTAGGGACCCTTTCTCAGGATGAAGCAATAATGCATTGTAGATTAAGAACAGGTTGTGATTGGCCACAGAACAAAATTTCCTATCTGCAAAGCAGGGGTCAAGACGGCCTTTTTCCTTTTTTTACTTGGCATTACATGTTCTGTGAGAGAGACCATGATGGCCAGTGCCTAAGGTAACTTACCCATCCACAATTGTCTGCTGTGAAACTGAGGCACCCCACCCGACTTTACAAATGAAATTTTTTTCAGAATCAATTCCTCTCTGGAAAGATTTTACGAGCAGATTTGTGTTCCAAGAGGTGTTAGATTATTATGCTTGACACAACTTTGAGAAGTCCTAGAAAGGTGTAGAGTATGTTTTTACTGGTGGGTACCTGACTGCAGAGTTTAATACCCTGGTAGAATAATTACAGTTACTACCAGGGTAGCTTTTTGCGATGGGTTTCTTTGATCTTGTCAACGGCGCGAGGTATATTGCAACTTACAAACTGATTTTCTTTCATCTCAATCTGATATTTTAACGCCCAAGTGTGTGATGTCTATTGTACTGCTGTACATGTTACTTATGGAGAAATCTCGGACCCAGGAATGTATCAGAAAGATTTTAACTTGGTTGTTATAAGTTATCAAAAGGAACAATGTGTACAGTAGGTAGGGCGGTTTTTGAAAGAGTAAACAGGGGAAGCAGTTAAACAGAAATTTGAACACATGACAGAAGGTGCAGTGACAAAAGTATTGTACCTTAAATATTTCCGATGACATACGTTAAGTACGCACATTGGACCACCAACGCGTCGTAGGTACATCACATTAGTGGCGCTCAAGGTCACAAATTAAATATTTCCCCTCAGATTTCAAACTCACGATAGTAGAATTCAATGCCACAAGTGAAGCACATTTAGTAAAGATTGTGATAAAGGTTTAGTTACCAGTGGCATCTGATATGTAGAAGAGGAAGATGGGCGATGGTGGAGTCACCCAATCATAGTACATAAAAGCACTCGAGTAAGAAATAGGAAAGGTTACAGTCGGGTACATCAGGTAATGTGTTACCGGGTTACGGGAGGTACAAATTCCTACCACATGAAAACATAGTAAATGATGTTTTTGCAGTCAGAATAGAAGTGTAAAATATGTAGGCAAGTTCTGTGTTTTGATACCAAGAAACTGTCAGGATACCTTGTTAGTAAGACCAATATGTATAGTGTGCGTATATATTATGTAGGCCCAAAACAAAAAGAATAGCCATTTACACAGATACTAGGCACCTACAGTTTGTAAAGCAATTAAGGCTACTCTATGGCATGAACATTCCTTCCAGGGATGGTCATGAGAATTTTCAGGAGGGCAAGCACGGCCGCCTTGCTTTAGCTGTTACCACTCAGGCGGGCAATTACATTGCCACCCAAGATTTTAGGCCGGGCAGTTGTGTAAAGATAAATTACATTTAAATTATTTAGCTAAAAGCAAAACATCGCGTATTGTACAAAACTGAACTGCCAAAGAAACCTTGTTGCATAATAAAAACAGAATGAGGGATGAACACTTCATTTTTAATTGCAAGAAATCTGCGCAAACTCGGCGTTGACTCAACCACCCATGTAAACCAATGGGGAGGTTTGACATGAGCAAAGGGCAGTCGCGTACCACAAATCACTGGAGCACAAATCATGGGGGTCATGGGGGCCATAATTTCCCTCTCTGAAAATAAATGTTAGGGAAGCACCCCCCACCCCCACCCCAGCCAGATCAAACTTAATAGCAAACACTCATAAAAAAACAGTGGCGCCAGGTTTTCTAAACATGTATAAATCAGTCGAAACATGAAAAGATTGTATCTCAACTTCCACAAAACCCCCATTAGCCAAAATCATGGCACCCTTCAGGGTAGAGTTGGGTGCTATATCCTTATACAGTATGCCACCACTGTGGGACCACTGGGCTGACACAAGTCAAGGGTAAATATGGCGGAGCCACTCCCTGAATGATGCCAGCAAGGGTTCTCAAAATTTTAACGGACATCCGTCAGTAGGGGCCTAACCATATTCTTCTTCAAGTCAATGGGTACATAATGTAGTCCACAGAGATGCCAAATTTGTCAAGAGAAATAGTAATGTTTTTTTAAATGACGTACGCCATATATAATGCTGTCCTGCGGGAGGGGTACAGTATAAGGGGAGGGGGTGGCCCCTCCACTTTGGAAAAATTTTGCTTATATGAAGGGGGCGTAGATGCAAAATGGCTGCAGTCTTTTGCACATTTTGCATTATTTTGTGTTGAAGGAATTTCCATTTTCAAGTTTAAGTTTGCAGTCATTTAGGCAACTTTGGAGCAGGATTTATTTGGACAGGCTTGCCCTATTATGGCGCGTCAAAATTCTTAAGGAAACATTACCTGCAAACCCACCCTTATGGGTATATGGATGTGTGTTCCAAAGTGATCCTCACTGTAAAAAATCTGTAGATTTACAAGAACAAAAAACAAAGAATACATAAACAAAAACGGAAAAAGTGCTAGTCCAATTTGTTTGCAAACAAAAGTGATAGAACTTTTCGTTCCTCTTTGTATTTCTTTATTTTTTGTTTGTAATCCAACGGCGTCTGTAGACATTTTACAGGTTGTAATACAGTGCTAACACAGATGTGTTAGCACTTTTGTTCAGAAAAGGGAATTCCCCAGAATGCACAAATCAGTCTGGTAACGTTTAGAAGCCTACGCCGGTGATAATCCAAGTTCCCACAGCTTATATCCAAAAAGCCAAAATTCAGAAGTCTGTAGTAATATTATTAAAAAATCATTTACGGGTTACACAGTCATATTTGATACAAAACGATTTTAGACTTATTGTTCACAATAAAAAATAGTCAAACAAAACCATCTGTGAAAAATCGGGAATAAATAAGCAGATGTACTGGAAGATTTGAATCCTAGCTCAAAATTCTGAGACGCGCGGATACGGAATCCAGTCTTTAAAACTAGAAGTAACAGCCCTTAATTGCAACAAATGTCTAGGCCTGTACGTAACTCTCTCTGGGTCTGATAATTTTCTCGGCAGCCGATATTACCACGGCCTTGCGCAAAGTAACCGCAGTGATGTGTTTTCAATCTCCCATTAATTTCTTTCATACAACTCTTCTGAAAAATACCATAATACAACAGAATGCTGTTCTGTGTCCTAGACATTAAAAAGTTACGATACTAAACCCAGGCTAATCATCTTTTGCAACGGAGCCCACTCCGTACAGTGTCCATGTATGATATGATACGGCATTAATATAGGCAACACAATGTTACCAGTTTACTAGTGCATGAAAATGATTGTACAGTAGAACGCATTTACGTGCGCCAGCCAAGACCTGAAGACAAGACAACCAAACATGCAGTACACGGGAAACGGAAATTTGCACAGTTGCACTACATATCCTAACGTATGGTCTGTGTAGTATTCTACAGCCTATGCTGCACACGTGTTTCGTTTTGCTAACTTTTCACGCACATGAATGAGCATTGTGAGCATGCGATTCGAAATATGTCAGTTTTACGGCAAACTTCCTTACCCATCACATGAAGTGAATCAAACGGTGGATTTCTGTCTTTTTTATCTTCTTTTTGATCTCCAAACGAGTTTTTAATTTACTAGTTTAAAAACACGCCTGTTTACTTGAAAAAAGTAAAATACATGAACAAGGATATTGATGAGGCCTGTAGATATTAACACACCTTATGTTACGCAAATCGGAAGATTTGGCACATCATCGTAATGGCGTAATGCCGTGTAAAAATCGTAATCAGTTACGCAAAATCGTAATTGTGGATCTCTGAGGTCACAGGTGAGGATCCAGAAATTTCAAAAAGGGGAAGGGGCTAAATCCCCCTCCAGTATTCTCCTAGATTAACATTATGACTTAAATTTTCTGATATGTTGATGTGGCGAAATGGGGGGGGGTGAGGTGGAAAGCCCCCCCCCCTTGGATCAGCGCATGATGTAGTCGGGACCAGGCCTACAGTTGGGAAAATGCAGTGAACAAAGTAGGATCTAATCTCAAAGCTTTGTGTCCTTCTTGTGAGAAATATTAGTGAAGTATGCACAAAAATATCTAGACATGATTCCCCTTTAATATAATGGGTATATACTTGATCATTATCTTTGACAGGAGCGTGGGGGAGGGAGTAGGTTGGGACCATGGGACACAATCATTTCGTTCAGTGGTAACTGATGATCCTCCACCCCCACGTAGAAACAAAATGAGGATTATAGAGTGGTGTTATGTTCTATGTCACTTTAAGGACTTCAAGAACTAAAACTATTGCTCTCGTAAACAGTAAATATGTTATGGCAAAAGGATTAAGAAAATATTCAAGAGGTTTGACAAGAAAAGACTCTTCGGCCATAAATATGTTGAACTCATTCATTCCAACAGGTCAGACAACATTTGATAATCATTTCAAACAAAGATGATCTGGAAAATTTTAGACCGGTAGCTGCTACGAGTAAGCAGCATTACTTCTGATATTGAGCATCTGGTAGTAGCCTATCCATGTATTACACGTTTAGGCACGGCAAAATTGCAAAGACCTCTAGAGAAAGTTTCCTCGTGGTAAAAAACGTTCCAATCAAAAATTTGGACAGTACTAAGGAGATACTTGTTGGAGAGTCTTTTGAAATGTCAGGACAAGGTTTTGTCATTTTTGACAAATTTGTAATGTTTGACAGTGAATTGCACACTCAAAAACGATTGTATTTTAAGGGACAGTCCTCTAACAGTACACGAGGCATGCAGCAAGCTGTAGCTTACGTGTGCAATCGAAACCATGTAAAATCAAGATGTGCGGATGCTAGTTTGTGCGGCCATTGTCAGATGTACGGCCTGCTGTGTTTCGTACGGAGTTGCTGATATTTTGGCGTGGAAAGTCTTTTTTGGGTCTTTAAATGTACGATCTTGCATGTATTCTGATGGTTTTAAGCATTGTATTTCACAACGGTCGCGATATATTTTTCTCAAGGTGGGCAGTTTGTTGCCCAGCACACAATTAAGGCGGGCATTGTTGTGCACACCTTGGCAAAGTGTTTTTGCTCCAAGGCGGGACGTTTAGGCAGGACGGGCGATCGTCCCGGGTCATATGACAGACCTGCGCTTCAAACAGTATAACTCCCACTCTGGTGGGTCTATGATCGACTTGTACACAGTTCTGTGTCACTATAGCTCGAGCAGTTGAAACTAAGTGCAGCTACTGTGGCTCTGTCCTGGATGTGTACTAGACCGGTGCCTCGGTTTAAATTGGAGGAGGTGCTAGAAGGAAATAAGTAAAAGAATTTTTTACATAACATCACAAGTCCAAAGGTAAAGAAGTTGAAGGGTAAAGCCCCATAAGGATACCCTGCAGTCCAGACCTATGTAAAACAAAACTCCATCCCAAACCAAAAACCCAACAAACGTCAGCACCAATCGATTCTTACCACAGTCACAAAAACTTGTGAATATTTACCATGTGAAGTATTGGCCTCAAGTGGGAATAACCAACACACTCAGGTTGAATATGCCACTCATGGGAAACTTATGTGAGAAGCTAAACTTTCTAATGTGATGCCTTTAAAAACAAACTTACCAGCTGCGTAAAGACAATGGCCTCTGAACACGGTGAATTAGCACAAACTATTGGCCATAACTTAGGCCTACTAAGTAGTTACAAATCAGACACAGTATTCCAGAAGTAATTATAGCAGTACCTGCCACATCATAGCTACCTTGTAGCGGCTCAGAAAGTTTGACCTCACCTAGGCCACAGTATTTCCTTGCGATTCGCGGAAAATCGGAAAAAAACGGGAAGTGCGATTTTTTACGGAAAATACGGATTGCGATTCATATAGAGTCCACAAAAAAAAGTAAGCACAGAACAGATTTTTGCATTTTAACGAAGCATACCGACCACAATTTATCTCCACAATCAAGGGCACTTGAGGAACTTTACATTTGAAGTAAGTATCTGATTCGAGAACAGAAAATAAGGCATTAAAGGCTCCCCATATTTTAGTTGCCGTGACAACTATATGGCTAACTGTTAGTTTTCATTTCACCGACACGTCGGAAGATCGGGTATGTACTCGTGTTTTACGGGATCTGTACTAAGGTAGAGTGTACAAGTATTAGTAGCTATCCCCTCATTTCTCTGAAAAATACATACTAACGTCTACAGTATCTTCGCACTTCAAGGCCACTAAAATTCCACTCAATTACTTGGTGCACGCATATCATGGGGACCTATCGATAGAATATATTGTTTTGTTTAAACTGCTGCCAAAAAACTTACTGTACGTACCAGTGTAAAAAGATCTCCAAATGAAACGCAAGCCCGTATATTCCCGTAATCGAAAAACTGTCGCAAACTCCCTGGAAATTGCCTCTGGGGGGGTGCATGAATTTTACACGGGCCGGGGGGACCGCTTCCCTGAGTTAACTTCATGACCGACGCAATAGTAACAGGGCGGGCATTACACGGTCCTTGCACTATGTATTCACACCGTACTGGGTGTACTACGAAGTGTGAACTTCAACTTCGCAAGAAAGAAACTTTCTGGGAAGTTATGCGCACTTGTTTTGGCAATTACGGTATAACGCACGCGCATGTTATGACGAATTAAAAATTAAAAATAGAATGTGGGAAGTGGAAAATTTATGCAGGATAACGAGGCCACGTGTTTAAAACGATAGATGATTTAGCACTGGAACTGGAAAAACGTTAGCGAATTGGTCATGCATTGTCGCCATGTTAGTATGAGTTCGTAAGACTAATGCAGATGTACGCATGATTGTCGTGGCATGCACACCTCTAAGGTAATACTGTTGTGAAACTTTGACGCAACCAATTCGATGACGTTATCAGTTGGAGAGCTTTAAAATTTGCAAATCTTGTGAGATTCAGTGCTGCTATTTGTGCAGGAACATTGAAGAAATGTGTGTTTGGAGGGAATATTCAGTTATTTGCCAGAAACAGAAGTGTATTTTAGCCTGTTGTCAGTTTTCAAAATCGGTGGTGGTAATCCTTTGAGTGATAAAAAAATTTTACCCATGCTATTTTATTTCCCGATTTATTACATGATGATCGGTCGCACAAATAAAACTATAAAACCAGGTTCGTAACTTGTTAGGTGTGCATGCGGGACACTTGCAAGAGGAAATAGTTTAACTGGAATGATCACGGAAACGTAATAATTGCCCATTTATATCTGAAAACGGAAATCTACGGAAAAGGAAAGTGAAAACGGAAAAAACGAAAAATGAAAAAGTGGGAAAACGGAATTTACCATTGTGTGAAGCGGAAGGAAAATCGGGGCCACTATACTCACTCTCCTAGGCACTTCTTCTACAAAGGAAGCATGCAGGCAGCATGAAATTATCTAAGTCCTACCCATCCTCCATCAAGTGGCTACAGGATATGGAGTCAAAACCGGGAGGCAAGCGTCCAATATGCATAAGTTATGTAAAATCTTGTGGAAAAATTCAAAGTCAACCTGTCTTTCTAGAGTGGCTAAGGATACTGAGTCAAAGATAAATCTGTGACCCAAAAGACATACCTACCCTAACCCCTAACACTAACCATAACACCAGACTAGCATTGCAAGCAAGCACGAATTATTCTAAGTTCTCACATCTTTTATGAAGTGGTACGCGGATATGAGTCAAAGTCAAAAGGTATTAGAGTGTGTTATATTAGTGTAGCTACACATTTTCACACATGCATTAGTTTGTATTATTTTGCCACGGGTTGTTTGTATTTCAAATTGCAACATCTTACACAGTGGGCCATGGTATTACATAACATAACCATAACATAACATAACATAACATAACATAAACATACAGTGTGTAAGGGCAAGGAGGGCTAATGCCCCATCAGATGCCTGGGAAGTCCATACAACCTTAACCTGAAAACAAACAACCAACCAACACCAACGAGCCAGCACAAATTAGTCCTACCACAAAGTTAGGAAAAATCTGTCGAGTTAACCTAAAGCAGTGCACAGATGTAGAGTAACTACCCACTCAGGCAGACTATCCACTCGTTAACAACTCTAGAGAGAAAGCTGAACTCCAATGGTCGAGCCTTGCCAAAACACTTAACTAGCTTCTTACAATGCCTTGAACCTGAGACTTACTTGAACCCTTAAATAATTGCAAGATGCAAAGATCCTTTCGAGGGAAAATTTGTACACCGAAGCATTGTCCCCCCTAATCCTTCTCAACGCAGAGTGGTAAGCCCAAGATGCTTAAGTCAACATGATAACGGTAGGTGTTTCACCTTGGTATAGGCAGTGGCTCTCCTCTGAACCTGCTATAAAAGAAACTTGTCCTTTTCATAGAAGGACGCAAGCCTGGGCGCATAGTCAAGGTGGGTCTTACCAAACTGCTTAATACAGATTTAGTACAATTTCCTTACTAAAACTTACTGAATTCCTCTTGACTTCAATCCAAGCACCTGTAGACCTAGAAGCAGCAGCGCACCACACGTCTAGATCTGCTTTTTAACTCCCTGTAATAACTACAACCAGATACTCTCAAAAGTCACATCACTCTTAGAATACTACCATTCATGTTATAATTTCATAGCTGAAATTTTTATTAGGACAAAGGAAGGGACTTGCACTTTATTCTGCATTAAAAGACATATGCCAGTCTGAGACCAAGTATCTAACCTATCCAAGTCTGTCTTGCGTAAGTCAAGGCGGCATTCATCCTTATCACTAACTTTCCTATAGAGTTCTGTATCATCAGCGAACTTGCTAATACTAGAGGTGAGGGAGCTATCAATATCATTGTGAAAATCAAGAAAAGAAGCCGGCCAAGAACAGAACCTGTGGAAACTCCACTTGTAACTCTTCCGAGAAGAGAAATTACCACGGACAACCCTCGCTGAGATCTACCATTGAAGCCATGAAGTATCCAGTCAGCCACAATGCCCTTGATGCCTAATCTATGCAGTTAAACCATATTCTACCTAATGGAACTTTATCAAAAGCTTTTTGAAAATCCAGGTATATGACATCAACACTTCTCGTGACCAGAATTAGTGTTCGACCGATCATCTGTTAGTATAATCGGCACGGGCCGAGTATCGACAATCGGTAGGTAATCAGGAGGCCCCCATCGGTTAAAATTTGTCTTCAACGATACCACCACGATTATTTGAAAATGGAAACAGGGCTAAAACCACTTCAAAGTTCTGCAAAAATTCTTATAATTCACCAAAACAAGCATTTCTTTAAGGTTCCCGCCAAATATCCAGCACTGATTACTCACATAACTTGCACAGTTTTTTAAGCTCTCCAAATGATTGCGATCATCGTAATTGGCTGCGTAACCTCTAGATGCAGCACACGTTCCAGGTGCGTGAAAGAGGCACACAGTACTACCTACAAGGCAGCACATCTGCATACAAATGTCTACAGGAAGAAAATGACTTACGTACGTTTTCAAGTTTCATGCAACCACATCTCTGTACACATTGGTGCACATAGGTACTGGTAGCAACTTTGGAAACTCGAGGCTCATTATCCTGCATAAATTATGCCACTTCCAACATTCCTTTCGTTAAATTTTAATTATACCTATGAACCGCACATGCGCACACTAATGCTGTACAGTTCTTGCAAAGTTTGGAAGCTCACCTAACGAAGCACACCAGTTACAGTGGTAAATACATAATGCAAGTACGTGCATGCCCGCGGCTTTTTACGTAAGCACGTTGGTCATGAAACCTACTCCGTGCTCCTAACTGATCGAACGAGGGAAACGGGCCCGTGTTAAATTCACGATTTGAAACGGCAACAGTTTTCGATTACGGGGAATTTATCGGAATTAGTTTACAGTTCATTTGGAGAATCTTTTACAATAAGACGTAAGGGTTGGGTAAAGACGCTTAAATAAGGGTGTTAATAAAATATAATCCCATATCGTTTTATGGAAACCATGAGATGAGTAAAATCAAGTAAAATTGAGTGAAGGTTTAGTGGCCCTAAGTGCCAAAAGTAGATAGTTTGATTAAAACTGGGGTGGGATCGGCTACTATAAGCCACTACTACAGTCCATAAACACTTTACACGGAATCTTTCGACCATGATCGGTGTATTGAACCATTGGTAGGCAGAGCGTATGTAAGCCGACAGACTCTTTGGTTAACGTTAAGCCTGGACAATTGACGAAAGCATTGTATTATGGTTGATTTTATCTCAGTATTTTCTAGAGGAAATCCTTCAAAAAACAATGTCATTGTGGAATACGTGGGTACTGATTCTTAATCGTTCATCTCCAAGTGTGAAGGTTATGTTTATGGTGTGTGAACAAAGTTTAGAAATATCAATATGAGACTGACGGCAAGAGAAAAAAATGACCTTTCCTATACATGTAAATAATAATTTGCATCGGTAATCGGCATCGGCCCGATGGTTATTGAAATATGGTAATCGTGTGATTACAGATTATGGCATAAATCGGTCGAACACTAGATCCAGAATCAGAGATAAAGACCACATCCTCAAGAAAGCTTAGTTAAATTAGTAACACAAGATTACTGAGGTAAGTGAAAACAATGTTCTTTGACAGACTGAGAACTAGGGGCTGGCATTTCGAGTTAATTCCTATCCGGTTAACCGTTTTTTCATTAACCGAAACGGTTAACGGTTAATCGAAAATAAAAACAAGTTAAGGTATATAAACAAAATAAACATTTCGGAAGAGCGCCATCACTGAAATACCAAAGTTTATACACTTAAAATGGCGCCACGCGTAGTGATTGATGATAGTCGAAGTAGCTGTGAAGTTAAAACGTTGCAGTAGTGCGATGTTTTGGCAAGCGTCTGTACGCAGGGCGAATCACGCATTTATTCAAACTTTTCACAAACATGCATACTTTTTGTATGCCACTGATTACCGTTTTCGAGATTTTTGCGGTCTAACATAGCAACGTAGACTGAGAGCCGATAGATATCACTGGTTTATCGCAGTTCAAGACACATTCTACAGCCTACGAGCGATACAGTATCACACACGCCCAGAGCCGTGTGCGGAGTACAAACGTTACCACATACAGTGTACTTATACTGTGCTTGTGACCTTGCTGCAATTCATAGTAAATATTAGGGTTGTTTACAGTAAAGGAAAAATCAGTGTGGTTTGTTGTTGTGATATTTTGAAAGATGTCACAATGGTTGGTTGATTTCTACAAGGGTTCACCACACTTGGAGGACTGTTAGAGAGATAATAAAGAAATTTTTTATCAATGTTAACTCTATAAAGATGTTTTTGGCCAGGAATATGGGGCTATTTTGGCCTTTGTTACCACCTATAAGTGTTACATAGGATGGGAATAAAAATGATGTGAGGGGACTTTTGCAGATGTGACTGATGCAGGTCTTTGTTCTTCATTCATTAATGTAATGCTACAAAGTAAATGGTAAATGATAAATGAATATTGTAGGTGCACAAAAACACCGCAAAATTTTATCAGCAATTGGAGTAAATTTTGAAGATTTGTCCGTCCATCTGGATATTAAATCTTAAGAGATTGATATTTTAACTGAAAGAAAGATTTCCAGAGCTAAGGTTATGATAGTAACACTTAACCTGATATGTGCTAGTTCCAACAAATAAAATTAATCCAGCAGTAATGCCCCAATCAGAGTCAATTGCGGTAAGCACATGATGTTACGTTGGATAAAACATGTTCTGCCGTCCCCTATGGGTACGTTGGTTAACTATCATATAAAGGCTGTAGGGACACAAATTACCAGAGATTTGATAAAACTGCATACTGTCTTCAGATGTCCATATTTGTCATGGTTTGTGTGCTTTCCTCCATCTTTTTGCTTTACACAAGGTATGAGAGCCTTCAAGGCGATGTCCGTCCGATGTTACACGTAACCATGTCATTGTCGGTTAGTCTAACGTAGGCAATGGGGACATTGTTTTGATGAATGTGTCACATGTTATCAGTTTACACTTCAGGAAAAGAGCAAAAAACTGGTGTCACAATGCATTCAAGTGTTAAATGCTTAATTTCTAGGAACATAGTTTGGTTACGTTGTAACGAGGACGGACATGTCCGTCCTTGTTACCATCTAACCATTGATCTCCATACTAGGACCATGTTTAACCAATGGTAATGCACAATTTCAAGTGGAAAAAGTGTTGTTCTTTATCTGCTATTAAATACAGGGTTTATTTATACCATATTGTCTCCTTTAAAGATTCGGAGCAAAGAGTTCATGTCTGTCCCCGTACATAGTAACCAGTAACACTTACCACTTTAAAAAGTGTGATAGGGTGAAAAGAACTATCTTCCGCTCTCAGGAAAAATTGAGAATACCAATTCAAACAAAATACACAACAAAAATTTATTCTTAGAGGACTTCAAATCACCCGCTTTGTAACACTTTTATACCCCTTATTGTAGACAAGCCCCATATACGTGTGTCAATGCAAAGAATTCAGCACCGTTATGTCGTAAGGTAAGTGAAAAATTGTTACCCATATGTATTACCGCACTCCGTAAAACAATTGTAACGTGGGAATTTAACGTGTCAGACATCGCATACCTTTTTACCAAATACCTACAGAAAAATACAGTTTCTTCGTAATAGAACGGCATAAAACTTTTCGATACGGCAGTACCCCATACTTTATGTTATAACGGGACTGGGCATAGTGGTCTCATACGCAATACTGGTAGTACAATGTCCGTCGGTATGTCATGAAACGCATCTGTTCATTGACGTGCGAGTAGGAAGCACAATGGTGCCGGCCGGCCCGCCGGTTCGATCAGCAAGCTAAATCAGCTCTGCTAATTACAAAATTACTATTCTGTACTGTACAAGGCACACCTAAGGCATGTGCGCGGTTAGTTAGCCAAGTCCAACGAACTGTGATAATTATGTCGAAAAAATATGCTGATGCATGAAGTTCAAATTGGAAATGATCCATTATTTTATAATTTGGGGTTAATAAATAAAATGGCCGAAAGAATTTTCACTCATCTTTGCGAATTCGGGGGTTGAAAATTTTCAGGAATTATACTAACGTTCAAAAATTATAAAAAATGTTTACGGGATTTTGTTAAAATTATTCAGTTAGCTTAAATGGGAGCGCTCACGTAGTATAGTTACAAATATTTATTTGCGCTACAAGGCTTGCAAGCACAAGGTTGCATAATAAGCCCGGAATACATAAGCTTGGTCACTATTTGCAGACCTGCATATGTTTTGAAGAACTGATGAACTGTAACACGTACCATTGGAAGTAAGCCCGGAAAATTCCCCTGAATTGGAATTTATCTTGAAGCGATAAAGCATAATTTTCTGCCGTTCTAGGGTAACCTTTTAGTCATATTTATCAAGTTACGGTGCTCCACACTTTTAAAAGGTTATGGAGGATGTCGGTAGGGTGTACTGCATAGTTAACCCTGCCACCCTTGATAATTTAATCCTTTTCAAAAGTTTCGTGAAAGAGTTTTATTCCGTCACGTTATTTCCGCAAACCACTCCCAGATCATGGGGGCGAACGGACGAAAATAACAGTCAAAGCAACGCAATGCAGGATGTGAAATGACATTATACAGGTCTTTTTTAAACCTTCTGTAATTTTTCATCCAAAGTTTACCAATTGTACGTGGTTTTTTTGGCAAAGCAACTTCTGCGGTTTACTGCAATTTAAAACGAGATTTAGGTATAATGGTAAACTGCGGCCACAGATTTATTAGATGCAAAAACGTTCTAAAACGAAACAACATTGGCGGTCGTTTAACCAATTCGATCGGTCGGTTAACCGCGTTAACCGTTTAACCGTCGCAGCCCTCTGAGTAACCAATCTAAAAGATATTTAAGCAAGCAATCCTGGATACAGATTCCTAACTTTGCACCACAAAACACTGGTTAACTGAATGGCCATAACTGCAAATACAAGGCAAATGCATATCTACTGTAGACTAGTCCCTAAAACCTAACACACGGACTAGCATTGCAGCAGCTGAAAATTTCTTAGCCCTCAATCTTCTTGAATTGCTTGCGGATACCGGAGTGGTTCCAAAGTCTGAAAGTATTATGCACTATCAATGAATGACGCACCCCCACTTACCCCCGGACATGGTCAGTTACATGTGGGGCATGACGGCTTGTGACTAGGTGATCACATGTCTGTCATTGTACCAAAATTGTCATCACTGAGTGACCAGTTAGTATGTCCGTCGGTCGGTGTGCGGGGTGTGGGGGTGAGAGGGGTGGGTCGGGGGGGCCTGGTGATGGGGAGGTGGGGGGTTTCGGGGAGGTGGCTGTAGGGTGGTGGGTGGGGGGCCAGTAAAGTGGGTGTGAACCTTTGGGTTGGAGCTTCGGGGTGAGCATGTATACCTCAGATGTCAGTCACTTTACAGACAAGGGGTGAGTAATTGTGGGTCATTTGCATTACTACTCATGTAACAATTATATAACCGCCTGTCAGTCACTTGGTGACGCACATGTTCAGTCAAAAATGCAAATTGTTATCCGTTAAGGACTGGGGGTACGTCAGTGTATGACTGACATGTCCGGGTTAGTGGGGTGCGTTCATTCAATTGGTAAGTGCATTTACAGCGTGTTACTAGTTTAGGCTTCAAGATTTTCGCATGTTAATTTGCCTAGTAATTACTATATTTTGCCCTGGCGTGTTGTAGGCTAGGAAATATAGCCTGGTGGGACTGGAATTCAGTCACCTTCATGAATGCGCGATGCTGACAAAATGGTATGGACTGAACAAATATCCAGTCCGCTGATTGCAGTCCCGTTAGTATACACTTACACAGTGTGCACGGTGTAAACAAGGCCAATATGCGGTGTTCTAACTGGCGTAGGTTCCAGTGTGCAAACAATTTGTAGCGGTACGAGGTGATACTATATATCAAGCACAGAGTATTCTATAATTGTAGGCCTAAAGAATTCCTCCAGAAAAAGAATTTGAAAACTTGCAGCATATCCCTCCTGAATTCCAGTTATTTCCTGCCGTTACTTTCCGCCTCCTAAAAAAAGTTATTTCCGCCCTGGTTTAGGGGCGGAAAGAAACGGGCATAGAAGGAAATACCTGCGCGAGTTGAAGGACTCTGACAATCTAAAACTAAATTTTCTTATCATTGAACGTCTCTCATATGCATCGATGTCTTTTATACAAAAATCCATAGCCTAGTACATACTTATGCTGACTTTTTTTCTCGCTAGAACTTAGCTTGTGCATTGCAGTAGTGTAAGCGATATACCAGTAGTATACACGTAATGTTAAGTATTACACAGTGCTGTGCAGCATATGGACGTGTACGTACATGGTGTGAATAAGTTATAATACACATAAAACTGCCAGCTGCAATATATAGGCTAAGGCTTGGTAGATCATACATACTCAAATACATCCCACGATTTCACGTTTTGTGGTCTCAGAAATGAAAAAAGAGAAGTAGGCTAGTTACAATGTGGTAAGTAATCTTTGATTCGAAGTTATTTCCCGCCATTGAAATTTTAGGGGCGGAGGAACGTCAACGGTACACCATCCCTCCTAATACTTGTTTAACTCAAGGTGACAAGTCCCAGACATACTGACGCCCCTATCATTATAGCCCCATTTCTAAGGCTTTTCTACGTCCTCATAGCCGTTCGCGTTGTAGTTACAGAATTATGGCATTAAAGGCATAATCTTAACTTGGAGTTCTAAACTTCCTAAGTACGCAAGAGAGGGTTAGTGGTGGGTGGATTTTCGGATTGGGTGGATGTCATCTCTGGTCGTCACCCAAGGTACGTTTAGGTCCCTCTTATTTTTAGGCTATATAATGACCTGCTGGATATATCTCTTCTGAAAGTCAGACTTTTGCTGACGACTTGGGTTATTTTACTGTAAGACAGATAAAGAATAACCTCGAGCCAGGTTATATCAACTCAAAAAGGATTTAAACACCCTTTCTGAGTGGCAAAATAAGTGGCAAATGCACTTTTAACACCAAAAAAGTGTTTTTCTATGAGATCATCTCACTCAAGGAAGTCCCAAAAACTTTTTAATTCTACTCTAGACCAAAGATATCCTTGAGTTCACTAGCCTTAATACTTACCTAGGGTGTTGACATTTCAAAATAATCTTACCTGGACTAGACATAGTACAGTATCACTTCGTCTGCAAATAGGTCTCTGGCGTTTATCAGAAGGAATAATACTCCTGTCCCAGGCGTCGTTAAAGCTAATGCCTACCTTACTCTTGAGGACTTGTATTGGAGTATCAACTTCCGTTATGGGATCCCTACACGTTCCTATCAATAAGGTGAGCAAATTCAACAGTAGGGTGACTAGGTTTGTCTGTAATGACTATTCCCCCCATAGTAGACTTGACTGAAATGTTAAAGACCTAGAGGTAGGATAGCCTTAAAGTCAGGGTACGGTCAAAAGGCATAGCAATTTTTCACAAAGCAGATCTGGTTCTCCTAGCCTTGCAATGGAACAACCTTCAACCGGTCCGGCGGCCTTTACTAGCATACATATTCAAATAGCTTTTTTACATAGTACCAACCCAATAAGACTGCTACAATTACAGTTAGTCACTTACTCGGACCGTCAGGGACTGGAACCTTTCTCCCCCAGACATAACAGATATCGCGACCAAGCGGTTCAAGAGCGCAGCCTTGAGGATTCTCAGACGGATCGGGGACGAACAACTTCATGCGTCACACCCAACCTGCAACGTATATGCACTATCAACGACAAGGAACAAGTGATTGTGCAGTATAGCCAGATCAGATCAGATCCAGGGGAAATTACCGCACTTGAGCCCGAGGAATAAGCGAGTGGCCCTCTGAAACTTGCCCTTTCATAAGAAACTGCAACTTACTGTCTGGGGTGAGATTATGGAGCCTTAATAGACCTTGGCTACCCTAGCTATAAAGTTGTAATCATATATGCAGTTCTCATTTTAGAAGAAGGTAATGAATGAAACCCAGAATGAACGTTGAAAACACACAACAACTCAGCACGACAGCAGGGTTAAAATTTTGATGAGCTAGGCGAAGGATCTTCCGTGTGCTACAACAACGATAGGCTACAAAACGTACAAGTCCTTTTTAAAACCCTATATGTATCCATTTCTTCCACAGGGGTCACACGACGGTTCTGTTCTGGGAAGAGTAATGATTCATGGTTGCTGTAGCATCTTTGACTGCTTCTTCAAGCATTTTGTCGTTTTTCTCTCGATCTAATGTAGATCCTTTAGAGGATACTGAATGAACAGACCCTTTCTCACTAATCGCTCACAGGGGACTGCGAGACGCCGCTGATGGCACCCTTGAAGTGCTTACTCACGATCCGCCCAATTGCGGCTGCTTGTAACCCTGAAACCAAGCGGACCTTATGTGAAATAGAAAAACACCTTGGTGGTTCTCTTTAAAGAAAAATTCGCGCATTGACGAATGCACTTCAATTTAATCGGTCCGAAGGATACCAATTCGGACAGTACTTGGCCAAGCCGACCTGCAGTATCAACACATTAAAATACAGTACACAAGTAATCAGGCATCCGTGTCGCAGACTAGAATAGATTAAGGCAAAACTGCTATCCGTACTGCAAGCAATGCAAGCAGCACAAGTACAGCCCCCCCCCCGCTACTATACTGCAATTATTCCATTTAACTTGCTAGGGCGTACCGTATACAACATAAATCAGGGAAACTGCCCATGCTAAATCGTGTACTTAGGGCAGTGCTGTACGTGTATACGAAATGTGCACAAAATGATACGAGTCATGACAGTGCGCGAACTTTTCCCCAAACAGGAAAGCGCCATGCATGTTGTAAATAAAGGTACGGTTTATGTTGGTTCGGTCGAAAAAGAATGAAATACAATAATCCGAATATTAAGCACGTGGATGTTTTCGGTCACTCGGGACAGAAATACTTATAGCGTAAGCTTCTAGAAGTGTTTAACGGGTCACCCCTGTTTGGTCGAGCCAAGGTCAAGTCAAGTCAGTCGTCACATGTGTTTCAGTCAAGTCAAGCACATTTTCAAGTCAAGATCAGAAATTTGGTCGAGTAACTCGAGTCAGTTGCTGGTGTCTAAAGTCAACGCAAGTCACATAGTACGTACATGATCATAGTAAATTTAAAACTGGTATTTCATCTTTGGTATGACCTATAGGACACTGGTGCCTTTCTGCCTCTGAAAGTGTACCTTCCCCCCCCTTGCACTGACTGCAATTTTTGTCTATGTGAATGCCCCAGGTACAAATTGTTTTAAAATATATTTACATGAAATTTGCCAGAGTAGTTGCACATTCCAAGGTAACCACATGTGACTTGTACCCCACACACGAATGCTGTAACTACTCGGGGCAAGCAATGATTGAATGTATATCTGCGGCCGTGGCACAATTTCACTTTCACTTTGCCACGTAGGCCTAACGTTAATGTCCGTCGCACAAGATCCACAGATGGCCAAGCCATGCGTAACATGCACTTTTATCGAACAAGGATGTCAAGGACCTAAAGCAGTAGCACGCGTGTACTCGCGGAAATAAAACTCTCCGTCCAATAACGATGAAAATGGCCACAGCGGGAACAGCGGGCAGGATTGATTTCTGAAAAATGGAGGAGGGGGAAAACCCGGGGGAACTGCCAAAGGTAGTCTGTGAGGGTCTAAGGGAAAAGCCCATTGAACAATAATTTTATAAATGGAGATCCAGAACTCAGGGTAGGTGCGCGCGAAAGCGGACTGAAATATCGCCGGGAATGGCACTTGCCAGGAGCTGATAGCAGCCCTCAGAAGTGATCAATTTTGTTGAACAAAAATGTAAGTGGATTTTATTTTATTTGACACATTCTGTGAGGAACGGATAGCTGAGATTGGTCGGACGGTTTGGTCCCAAGGTTTGCAGTTTGAATTCGTTTTACTCATTGGCGTACCAGGACTTTTCTCATGGGTGGGGGGGGGGGGATTACAGTATGTTGTGTGACGCCGGGGCTGGGGAAGGGGTCTAAAGGGGAGGGGTGTCCCTCCCCTTTGAAAATTTTGAAAAATTAGGTATCCTTCCATGTAACTTGGTGTCACATTTTATGCTAACTTTTGAAGTTAAATTTGTGTTAAAAAATTTACGTTATTTTAGAAACTAAAAAAATCGGCTATCAGTGAGGGGAGCATGGCCCAATGGACTTCACCTCGTGTATGCCACCTGCGTTTACTATCTAAGCGGAGCGCCACCATAGCGTTGCGCTGGCGTTCCAAGAAATTAAGGTTTAATACATCCCAGATAGCGGAAGCCACATGAAGGCTTGATAGCAGCCATCAAGATGTGAAATTTGGTGGAAAAAACGTACCTTTGATTTTATTTTATTCTCAAAAACACATGAGTTTCTGTCACAAATCAATCCGAAATCCATTCCAAAACTTATTCAGAGTGGGTGAATTTTTTTCGCCAGAATCACCAGTGGGAGGGGCTCCTAGGGCAGGTAACTTTGTGTGGGGCTCCACCCCAAGCCCTCCACCATAGCTACGCCACTGGGTAACCGCAAGCTTAATTGTTGAGGATGGTAGTATTGGTCGAGAAGGGACAGCGAGAGTTGTAGCGAGTTTTGGAAATAGTAATTTACTCAATCTGACCTCCAGGAAATAATAACGAGACAATTCCACCAAATTTTCCATACGCACAGCCATACAGTAGTGCTAAATGAGGCATCAATTTCTTTCAGGCCTCATGCAGGGGAAGCACGCCGAAAAATATGTCGGAGAGAGTAATCCCTACACATGGTTAGAGTTTGGGATTTTTTTTTGCACAGACAGGTGCATTGAATGACGTACAGTACTTTCAGTGACATTTATGTCAGAGTCGAGTCACACTAGTGTGGAGGGCGTAGGCCAATAGGAGAGGCCCATGCTTTCGACAAGAAAATCTTACCGCTTAGTGCAAGACAAAATTTAAATTGTAATAGTCAGGTTTCTCTGGAGGTGTGCGCGAATGCGCGCAGTAAAAAATCTTCCAGAACATTATTGATTTGATATCAATGTTTTTATCTTCATTTAACATTGCAAAATTTTAATCATAATAAAGCTATTGAAAAATTCACTTATAGGTTCTCTTGTCTGGCATGCTTCGGTTTTTTTTTATTGTTTTTATTTATTTTTTCAAGTTTCCAAAACACAACTGCACTATTAGTAAAATTAAAAAAGGGAAGTCTATGCCAGTAAGTAAGAATTTAAGGGTCCTAGCTTGCTATAAGAAAAAAATGCAAGCTCGACCACCTATGTGCTGGTCTGGAAGACCCGGATTTTCAATGGTAGTGGTAAAGGACAATGCATAGGGGAGCTATCGGCGACCGGCTATACATTACCTCACTGAGAACCATCAGTCCCATCAGAGTTGCACAGAAATGTTATTGAATACTGTTTGTACACAGAGCAAAAAAAGTATTAGAGAGAGGAAAACTGAAAAAACAGACTCATAATAAAAATCTCGTAAAAAAGTCTCTGAACCACATAGGGAATCATCCAGATGAAACCCTGTCTGTGTGCAACATGTTGCTTTTCCATCGAAACACTGAGCTCGGTGATCGTAATGGTCCCATGCCCGGCATGATGTGTCAATACTCTGATAAGACATCAATGCTTCCCCAGAAGTTAGCGCGGATTAGTCAAACTGCCCGGCTCGGCCCGTTTGTCAAGTGACAAACTGTATATAGGCTTGCAGTGCTGGTATTATCCAAACCCGGCCACTGTGTTGCGCCGCGTCTACCTCGCGATAGCACATGTACAGTCCACAATTGGGTACATTTACAAACATCAGAGTCACGTAAAAAGGGGTCGAGTCACAGCAGGAGACTCGAGTCATTTGTCCTGGACTCGAGTCTTCAATGGACTCCCGTCATGGGCGTCAATCCTGGGGGAAAGGGGGGACAAGTCCCCCCACATTTCGATGGGTGGGGGACACAAATCAACTATCCCCCACCCCCCACATTTGCGTATAAAAGAGTAGTTGTCGTGGCTCTTGTTTGACTGCTTTTTGAGTGGCATGTAGGTTGTTGCAACTTGCAATTTAAGTGTCTCGATGCAGATTTGAATTCTGTAGTTTCGTTAGGGATAAACTTATTGTAATGACAAAATTTCGGCGCGCTCGCGCGCCATGCGTCACGGTTTGAACTCCTTCTCATGACCATTAAAAAGGTAATTATACATGGAACTATTCTGATAAACACACTTTCCGAAAACAGAATACATATCCAAACATCTGTAGGGGCCTCGCATCAATATTGGATCATCCGGATCAGTGGCGCAGTACGACAGGAGGGGAGGGACCACGGCCATGCCCACCCACCGATCCGAATTTTTTTTTAAGTTCCTAAAAAATACGTACATTTTTTGACACAAATTAAATTCAAGAGGTAGCATATTTGGCACCGATTGATGTAAGGACACTAATTTTTCAAAAAAATTTCAAAAGGGGAGGGGGCCACCCCCTCCATCTAGAACCCTCCCTAAGGGCCAGCGGTCACACCAAATTACTGCATGCCCTCCCCTTGTGGAAGGTTGAAAGTACGTTGTTGCCGTTAAACACTTTTCAAAAATTTTTACCGAGCGCTTCGCCGAAGCTATTATCGGTATAGATGGTGCAGGCGCGGATCCAGGGGGCCTGGGGGACCGCCTCCCCCCCCCCCCTCGCCACGAAAAAACTAAAGGAGAAAAAATGAAGAAAAAGAAAAAAGAAAAGGAGAAAGAAAAATTAAGAGTAAAAAATTAATAAAATTGTGTAAGAACGTATTAAAAAGTAGATAATTTCTGTAGGGTTGGGATGGAGCTATAGCGGTTATCTCTTTAGATATGATTGTCGAAAACAGGTGAATAGCTGAGTAATGTCTTGACTTAAGACTAAATAAGTAAACATCGTGACATCGGCAGTATGGGCCGGGTAGTCTGCACGAAATCTAGTAAACAATTTGTGTGAAAGAGTGAAATTTTGTAATCTAGAGGGATTGAGAGGCAAAGTTTCACCATACAGACCTTGCCAGAATGGAATACAGAGACAAGCGTCAGGTGACATGCTATGTGCACAGTGGCACAGCTGTGCAGGCCAAAGTAGCGGCTGTGCATACCCTATTCGATTTCGAAACTGTCATGAAAAGTTTAAAATGACCAAAAGACTTTAAGCTACAGTACCGTGCGCGGGACAGGGAGAAATCGGTGACGTGTTGTCCCCTTTCCCATCGATCTTGAAATTTTTTAAAAAATAGGTCCCAAAGTCGGTTTAAGCTTACAGATTTCGTGGAGGGTTGATGGGTGATAGGTATTTTTTGAATGATTGGATTTAGTTTGTTCTAACATTTTCTTGTCAAAAACCTGTTCTCCAAAACATATTGAATAAGTTTGTTGGAAAATTCGTGGACAAATTCCAAATTTGTAGCACGCCGACGCTAGGGCGTTCAAGCGTTGTGTCGAGTTGTCCTTATTATCACTGAGACTTTCGGTTAAAACGGGGAACAAAGGAGAGAAAACAGTGCCTGTTTAAGAATTCTCAGTCAGAAGATCCGTTCTTAAGAGCATAGGTGGTGGGAAATGACAGGGTCCGATGAAGGTTTCTGAATGCAGGTTTTGTCAGGACTAATAATTTTATTCAAAATGTTCGGCGAGCTCAGCGCAATACAACAGGGTTTACACCCGAATTTTATATACATTGACCAAGCTATGACCGAAAGAAATTATCCAATGCAACATTTTTCTAAAAAGTACATCTCCACTTCTTGTGCAGGGCTCTCATCATTATGTATCTTTGAATAAGCTAGTATACGAACCAATGGTTTGAAGATTGAAAGTAACGTAAATTGCTGTTGCTATTTTCCATAACATTTTGGACCGTGACGTTCAATAACGGACGAAAATCTTTTATGAAAACGAATTTTGCCTGTCCACCATCCCTCTGCTCTCCTAAAAGACAAGTCATATATCATATCTCTCCCCATATGGAGTCGGGTAGGAGAATCCCGTTGGTCCATCTTTGTATACCTAAACTCAAAAAGAGCTCCGGGAGGCTCTATAACTGTGTCTCTCGTCAACTCGAACCTTAACAAATGTAATAAAAATTTTATCATAGTCCAAGAATGTTCTGTGGGACTCCACGCAGGTATAATTTGCGTGTACAATTTTTCCCATGGGGCGTGGATCCATGGGGGGACGGAGAGACGCGCCCTCTCACTTGTTGGAAGGGGGAATCGTCAAAAAAGTCCTCACTTTTCAAAAAATGATGGAACAGACGCACCTATGCCTAGGAAAAACAATTTGTTTTTGAAGAAAAGAAAATAACTAAAAATCCTATACCATTTGTTGCACTAAATCATATCTGGTTCATCAAATTTCTAGAAAAAATTCCCTTAGACCCCTCCCCCATGCCGACGATCACAAAACTTATTGCCCTCCACGTGACGCAAATTCTGGCTACCACCCACTGCTTCTTTCCACCCGGAGCGATTCACAAATGTGGAAAAAGTTCCCCACACCACACAACTTTTGGAGATGGATCACACGCCCATGAGGAGGTTTATTGCCGGGATTAAGGAGGTTTTGAAGACAAATATTAACCATCTCTTACTCCCATTTTCACCCGAACGAAAGTTAGAATCCCACTAAATTGTGGACATTTTTTTTAACATACAATCACTTTAGAATAACCCAAAATATCACCATTTTGCATATAGGCTCCCTAAAATAACAAACATTCTCAACGGGAGGGAGTACACCCCTTCCTGAGGATAACATCGCATGCACTAATAAGAAACAGCTCCTCCTACTCTTGTATATAGCGTATACAAAATCCCACTAGACTAAAAAGGTACGTTTAGCAGTTATCTGCGGTGTTCCCCCAATCACCAACTACCAGCCGCACCATCGGTCATAGATTTCTGAAGGGTATACCGTCAGGAAATCATAAAGAAGGGGATATCTATCTCCTCCAATATGGATGTATCAGGTTGTGAGGGTCCTGTTGTTCCCCCCTTTTCAGTGTTACAATTAATGCAGAGCTCCAGGGAGGCGCTTATTTCGCGCGCTTCGCGCGCAATTGTTTACGTTACGGAGAGAGGTATGTTTTTATTGAGTGATGAGGATTTATTTTATCATTTCACGAAAATCATTGAAATCGTTCACGATTTTTGCAAAGTCTTCTCGATATTTCTTGATTTTCGCCTTGATCTGCGCACTTTTGAGACTTGAATTGCTCATTTTCGTCAATAAGGTCCCAAAAGTATCGGCATTATACTCATCGGTGGGGTCTACCATAAGCCAATTATTCGTTGTGCAAAACTGGATTTCAGAGGAGGAGCCAGCATTGTACAGGATGTAAAGCACTGATATCATTTTTTCACCCTCATCTTCTTATGGAGAATGAGACACTGCAAAAACTTAG